>PVIU01006307.1:0-103402 GCA_004026605.1 Ondatra zibethicus | reverse complement strand
AGTGCATGTATACTTTCTTTTTAAAAAAGGGTTGCTAACTTTCAGTCGGAGGTAAGCTATAGCTTCAATAAGCTATAATGTATGAGTCTCTGTGTCACTAGACTGTCACTGTGTCACTAGACCATCTCTGTGTCACGACATCACTGTGCTCTTCCACACTGATGCTGGGAATACAAAGGTGAGCAAACACACAAGTCCAGCCTCCAGGGCCCACGGCACCCTAAGGAGGCAGCCACCAGCTAGAGAAGCACATGTAATCGGGAACTGGGAGGGATGACAGGACAAAGAGGCTTCTGGGAAGGGATGCCTTGGGCTAAGACCTCACGTGCACAGTGAAGGCACGCAGGAAGGAACAGCAGACACATCACATCAGGGCTTTCTTGACAGGGTCTCATCATAAAGCCCAGACTGGCCTCGAACTTAGATCCTCCTGTCTCTACGCCCCTAGAGCTAGGATTACAGGTGGACACCACTACACCCTGATGAAAGCTACCAAGTTTTAAGCAGTTAAAGTCAAGCTATTATTTAACTTTCAGATGATCAATATAAAAGCAAAACACAGTAAAAACGATCTTTGCCAAACTCTTACACTTCCTAATCTCTTCCTCCTTTACTAAAGATTGTTTCATGTTTTACAGAATCTTCCTCTGACTACGCATACAGATAGGTAAGACATAAAATACCATTGGCGAAGTGACCAGGAAGCATCTCTAGGTCTCCTGCGTTATAACTATACAGCTAGGTATGGTGGCACATGCCTGCCATCCCAGCACCTGGACACAGAGGCCTGCAACCGCTGGGAGTTTAATTGGTCTACAGAGCGAGTTCCAGGCCAGTGAGGGGCCATGTCAAAATCAGAACAAAATTCTCCCCAAAAAACTATTTTAAAAAGTCTTGTGTGTGTGCATGTGCACGCATTTGTGTATGTGTTCACATGTGTGTGGAGGCCAGGAGGTCAGAGGTCACATAGGTGGCCTTTCTTGTTCTCCATCTTATTCTGAGACTGTCAGGCTGGCTGACCAGGGAGGCCTTCCCAGTGCTCTAACTATAGATGCACTAATTTGGGCTTTTTTTTTTTTAACTTGGATTCTGGAACCCAGGTCCCCATCCATGTACACATCACCAATCAGCCAATCTCAGCCACTCGGCTTTAATTCTTAAGACTCTTCTGGTAGGATTTCTATTAATCAAATAAAGAGATTTTTGCTTGGAAGAGACTCCAACGTTACTCTCTGACTGTCCCCATGGATGCAGTGCGGTGAAGAGCCTCGTCTCCTAGCCAGACCGCTAAGGGTCCACACACATTTAATTCAACCAAAAGCTGCATAACATATGTATGTCAGGTACCAGATCTGGGAAGTGAAGGTGGAAGGCAAGGCAACAGGCATCCCAGAATTTTATTATTCCTATAAAGTGACCGTGTAAGCACACAGGATCCAAATCACCCAGCAAAACCTAATTCCAGTATGGAACTTACAGTTAATCACGGGGCTATAGGCCGACTGCCATTAACTGTGTTTATTTTGACACAGACAAAAAATTCTCAAGACTTGATCTTTGAAATGAACTCATGTTTACTCAAATTCACTGCAGGATTATGTCAGAGCATAATCTCAGGAGACATCTAACAGAGGTCAAGACCAAAACACTCCTACTGCCTGCCACTCACTGTATTTGTTAAATGAGACCTAACTGGACTCCAAGCAGTGTACTCAAGCACAGTCCAGCATTCGACTGAGGAAAGATAAGAAACAAACCCGGACGATCCCTTTAAAATGTTCAGTTACTGGTTTTCTGTCTTTAGCAGAACTGCCCAATTAAAGTTCTTTTTTTCTATTATGACTTTACCAAGAACTCTTAAAGTAACGAGATTCAGGATGACTAGAGAAGGTCCAGTGGTTAAAAAGCACTGGCTGCTCTTCCAGAGGAACAGGATTCGGTTCCCAGAACCTACATGGGAGCTTACAACTCTCAATTAACTCCAGTTCCAGGAGATCCAGTGCTGTCTTCTAACCTGTGCACACCAGGATGCATGTGGTACACAGATGTCCATGTGGACAAAACACCCATACACAAAAAATAATTTTTAAAAAATCATGGGACTTCAGAGTATATTCAAGAAAATACATCAAGAACAACGAAGACAAAAACAGTGTCTGAAGAAAATACCATCCTCCAGTAAATCCTACGGCAATCCCAGCAATACCTCAAACGTCCAGATGAAGCATTTATTTTCCAACACTCAGCTCTTACAGCCAAAGCTTGAGTACCACTTGAGCTTAAAACGTTATTCATAGTCCATCATCATTACTTACTAAGTACATCTAACCACCTACAGAAGTAAAGGAAGGAAGGAGAAAAATCAAACCGTTCAGCAGTAGGAAAGGGAAGGGAAAAGCAACAAGGACAACTTGTCTCTTTGGGAACAACTGAAAAATAAAGACTCTGGTTTGTCACAAGAAGCATCTGGGAACAGAAAAGCTAGAAAACTGCAGAAGCTTCCCTTCTAATGACTGCTTCCCAACCAGCAATGGTCTGTCACCCAGTCCACGTGGGGACGCCGCCACCAGGAACTGTGATTACGAAGTGGGGAAGGGCCAGGAAAGCTGGAATTTGCCTTCAGAGAAGCAGATAACAAGGGAGGAAATGCTTACATGGCTAAGAACTAAGAGACTTGTGTTCAGTGAGGTCACAGGCAACTCAACTTCAGAACAAGGACCACCGTGCATTTTTCACTACAAACGTTACAGTTCAAGCTTCACCGGGAAACAAATGTTTCATTAAGCATGGACATGTCCTTTTGCTGCCAAGCGAAAACAGGCATGCGCGCCTCAGAGCGGTCAAAAGTATTACAAACTGACTCCTACAGAATAGGGTTTATGTCACAAACCACTGTCAAGATAACTATGTACTTGGACTTGCAACTTCTGAAATGTTTGGCAACAAACCTCAAAATCAAATTTCCTTAGAAATCTTTTGCTTGAATTGGGTTTTGTTGCCAACAAGGTGGTCACAAAATCAGGTTGTTAAAGAGGTGGGCAGTTGGCTCATATCTAATAAAACCAAGCAACAACACAGCCCAGACAGAGTAACGAGGCAATTCTGATGACAGCGGCACTAGCAAGTTCCCTGGGGAAGCCTCATTTCTGTATAAACACTCCACCTACTGAGCCAGAGCAAAGAATCTATCTGGGCCCCAACTTCAACAGACCAAGCGGTATCAGGCACCTCTGATCTCTCAAACTCCTTCACATTTTTTCAAATTATCCTTCCATAAACTCCCACCCAAAAATAAAAAAAGTTCGCATCAACCCAGAAGCAGCTTAGATAATTCAAAATTAATTATGGAAAGACATGCTGATGTTTGTCATAATCAAAACTCCACGGACAAGTTAATCTACTCCCAACACATCACATCACATCACAGATCCAACAGGGGTTCACCTACGGTACTTCCTCCGACCCCAGGTCCTCATTTCCAAGGTTCAGGCTTTTCCTGAGGGCTATTTCATCCCCCAAGTAACTACTGAAACCGCACAAGAAAAGGGAACCGGAGATACGAATTTTTGCAGACTCAGACAGCAAAAACGGACTGCTAATTTCACAAACAGCAGCATAAAATAAGCAAACCAAGACTCCTGGCCATTCACCAAGCAGGAACCAAAGTTCCACTAAGCAATTCGGGCCTTGGTCCTTTTTTCTTGTTGTTGTTGTTTCTCTTCTGCCAGCAAACACGTAACCTAAAAGCACAGTCATTTCCCTCTTGATACTTTATTCACTCCGAAAACGTCCCATTCAAACCGAAAAGACAGCAAACCAAAAGGAAAAAATGAGAAACTTGAAGGCGATGGGTGAGGAGCACGGCTCCGGGAGGCTGCAGCGTCCTCCCCGCCCGGCTCGGCCCCCTGGCGCGCGGGGCCGCAGACCGGAGGGGGGGGGCAGGCAGGCGACGGGCGGCAGCCTCCGGGGGTCCGGGGCTCCAGGGCTGCGGGAACTTTCCGTCCCGGGGCGCCCGCCTCGGCTCAGGTGCAAACTTTGCAAAGCCGCCTCCCGGGAAGCCGATCCCAGCGCTCCTCCGCTCCGGTGCCCGAAGCGGCGGCCCGGGCCGCGGGGACTCGCGAGCGACCCCGCCGGAGCTCTTCGACCTCCCTCCGCCGCCCCCGCCGTCTCCGCGGAGCCGAACGGCCGGCCCGGCCTGCGCCGCGCGCCCCTCACCTTGGTGGCCATGGCGGGCGGTTCCCGGGCCCCGTTGGGCCGGCTGGTCTCCCGCGCCGCGGAGCGAGCTTCGGCCCTAGCCGGGCGGCGAGGACGGCTTCGGCTGCGGCTGGCGGCTGCGGCCCGGCGCGGCTGCGCGGCGGCTCCGTCTCAGCCTTGCTCTCGGCGCTCGGGCCCCCGCGGCTCGGCGCCTCCCGCCGCCGCCCGCGCCTGCAGTTCCTGAAAGTCCCCGGCTGCGCGGCCCCCGCCCCCGCCGGCCAAGCCTCCCATGGACCGCGCGGAAGCGCGCCTGGGGCCTCGGCCGCAGTCCGGCCTCTTCGCCCGCCCCGGCCTCCGCCCCGACCCCGCCGCCCGCGGGCCCCCGTGTGAGTGGGCCACGGCCGGAGCGGCGGCCGCGGGAGCGGGCGAGCGGGGGAGCGCCCGGGTCGCGGCCTGGTCTGCTCTGAGCCGTTCCCCGGGTCGCTGCGTGCGGGTGGAGGACGACGATGACTCTGGCTACCCGCCTGGGATCCCCGGGACACTGCCAGGCTGCGGAGGGGTCGGGATGCTTGGGGGTTGACTACCGCGAGTGCCACATAGACAGCCAGCCCGGGCAGAGCAATGGCTTCCTGCTCCTGGCCTGGGAGATCCTGCCTTCTTCTTGGAGTTTCCTCAAGGCTGTGATCTGGCCTGGGCCTGGACGCTTGGGGACTCCATTCTGAGATGACCCACTTCGGTCTTTTGGATCATTTAAAAAAAAAAAAAAGCCTCAGAGCTTTGAGGGTACAACAGGTTTCCTTAAGTTGAAAGATAAGTCCGAATTATAACAACTTTAATTCAGAGTAGTTTGTCCACAGTGGAATCTATGTGAGTTTTATTAGTAAACGATGACTTAAATCGAGCAATGAGAATTTTCACAAAAAATGCGTCTGGAAGATTTGCCTTAATTGTTGCGATAGTTTAGTACATTGTATTTTTATTTTTGATATATCTTCTAGACATAAAATAAACTCTATTACCACAGGAAGTTGGTATTCAAATTTGTAGCTTCTTGGAGGGGGGTGTAGAATGAATGACGTATGAGCCCTTGAGTTTGCTCCCCAGCACCGGAAAAAAAATTTTTTTTGACTCCCCAGAGATTTTGCCAATTACAGCCAATAATTATGTTTAAGTGGTACTATGGCTTTTTCTGTGAATGTGTTATGTGTTGCACTCATGGTCAATGCAATAGTCAGCCATGCTAATATTCTTAAGTAGAGTGTGTGTGTCGTGTATATGTGTTATGTGTATGTGTAGTGCTGGCTAGTTATGTCAACTTGACAAAGGCTAGGGTCATTTTGGAAGGGGAACCTCATTTGAAGAAAACATGCCCCCACCAGTTGATGACAGATGTGTGATGGGTGTTGCCTCATCTGGGCTGGTGGACCTGCTCTCTGTAAGAAAGCAGGCTGAACAAGCCTTGAAGAGCAAACCAGTGAGCATCTCTTCTCCATGGCCTCTGCATCAGTTCCTGCCTCCAGGTTCCTGCCCTGATTTCCTTCCATGATGCAAACTATGATATGGAAGTGTAAACAAAATAAACCCGTTCCTCATCAAGTTGGTTTTCATAATATTTTATCACAGAAAAAAAAATCCTAACCCACATACACGTTGGGCATGAGTGGGTACATGCTTATAACACGTGTGTAGCTCAGAGGACAACTTGTAGGAGTCCATTCTCTTCCACCGTGTGGGTCCTGGAGATCACACCCAGGCTGTTACATTTGGCAGCTGGTGCCTTTATCAGCTGAGCCATCTGGGCAGTCTCAACTGTTGTCTAAGTACAGGAAAAAGAACGCCATTGAGAGCCTTCTTTCCACATTCTAGAAGCCTCCGTCTCACTGAACCCTTTGAGAAAGTTATCTATTTACAATGATTAAACAAATGATGCCTCAAATAACTTGCCTGATTTGATAATACAAAATTGAAAGGAACCATAGTCTTGGGACCAGCAGCTTCTAGGAATGCACCCTCCTGTCAGACTTGGGCAAGATAGCAAAGATCTGTATCAAAGCATTTTAAGACCAAATAGAAAACACCTATAAGCTTGTTAATAGGACTGTCCCAATAAGTAAGGTACATGTAAACAAATTAAGTTCTGGGAGGTTCATAAGATGATAATACAATCAATCCTTTATCTTTACACATTCCCCAACCCCTGGATTCAGCCAGTCTCAGATTGAAAACATCTGAAAAGAAAAACCGCATCTGCACTGATCATGTACCGACTTCCTTTTCTTGCCATTATTTTCTAAACCATAAAAAACAGCTATTTACCTACTATTTGCACTACAAATGGTTCAAAATATATGGGAGGCTACATAAAGGCTCTATAGGAACATTGTGCTGTCTTGTGAAGGGACTTGAACATTTTCAGAGTTTATACTCATAGGGAATTGGTATCAATCCATCATTCCTGGAGACCAAGGGCAAAACAGTATTTTAAGAGTATTGCCGGGGGCGGGAGAGATGGCTCAGTGGTTAAGAGCATTGACTGCTCTTCCAGAGGACCTGGGTTCAATTCCCAGCACCCACATGGCAGCTCGCAACTGTCTAAAGATCCAGTTGCAAGGGATCTAACACCTTCACACCAATGCACATAAGATAAAGTTAAATAAACCATAAAAAATATTAAAAAAAGAGTATTGCCAAAGATGAAAACATTGTGTATAGTACCGTCTACTTGTGTGAAGAGCATAGAAATAAGTTGTACAAGTCCAGAAAATTCTAGAAAGTTTAACCAGATCCTGTGAGCCATGAAAAAATTATTATAAAGCATAAGTTTATATATTAAAAGGTATTTAATTTTATTAGTACCAGGACCGGTGCTACAGATGTAAGCCAGCATCTGTGTGAATCGAACCTGGATCCTTTGGAAGAGCACCCAGCATTCTTAACCACCTACATCTCTCCAGCCCCATTTTAAGTTCATATTTTATGTTTTTTTGCTTGCTTGCCTGTTTTTGTCAAGATGATAGCTGTTGCTGTCCTGGAACTCACTCTGTAGCCCAGGCTGGCCTTGAACTCACAGAGAGCTGCTTGCCTCTGCCTCCAGAGTGCTGGGATTAAAGGCGTGTACCACCACCACCCAGCTTATGTTTATATTTTTTTAATAAAGAAGTAAATAACTTTTTTGTATTGTTTTTTGAGACAGGATTTCTCTCTGTAGCTTTGGAGCCTGTCCTGAAACTTGCTCTGTAGACCAGGCTGGCCTCGAACTCACAGACATTTGCCTGCCTCTGCCTCCCGAGTGCGGGGGGTGGGGGGATTAAAGGCGTGCAACACTACCAACCGGCGTAAGTAACTTTACTCACTTTTGTTTTTACTTGATATACAAGTAAAAACGTGTTTTAAAAATGTTTAAGTAGTAAGTTAAAAAAAAAAAAAAACTTCTGTGCCAACATTTGGACTCAAGGCACAGTAGCCATGAGGGATTTCCTATACTCTTTGGCGTTTAGAGTTTGAAGCTACACCTCTTTGCAGCAGTTCCCATGCACATTTTGTTGGGTTCCAAGGCCGAGGTTCACAGCTGGGAAGGCAGGCTCTCTACAAACCTGCCTGTAAGTTCAAACTGGGCACGGGGCACAAGTTTCAGCTTCTCCTACCGGTTGTGAATAGGAAGTGTCTCCCCGGGACTCATGTGTCAAAGGCTTGATTTCCTGTTGTAGGAGCAGTGATTAGATTGTGAGAACACTGAACTAAACGATTAATCAATTGGTGGCTCCATAATTTAATGACATTATTATGAAGTAGAAATTCCTAGAAGTGGGGCCTAGCTGAAAGAAGTACATCAGTGAAGCATGTTTTGGGAATTCATGCTTGTTTCTTTGTTTTTGCTTTTTGAATAAAAACTCACGATTTATTTATTTTGTCTTCATAACAGAATCAGCTTAGAGCAGGACCTCTTGTCCCTTACTCTTCTCCCTGCCTCTCAGTTCACAAGACTCACATCTCGGAACAGGAGGTGCTCTCTCAGATCTGCAGATGGGCTTACACTCAGGTCTCGACACTGTCTGAAGTTTTAGTCCTTTGTGGAAATGGCTTAGTCGGCCCACCGTAACTACTGTCTCCTATCATGACACCGCTTTCCCTGGGCACACAAAGCATGCTTGCCATTCTTGTGCTGTTGGTCACTTTGTGTGGCTGCTACTTGTCACACATCTTGTATAAAGTCAGGTGGCAGGTGGGTCTTAGGAGTGTTCAGCCTGTTTGTAGGCATGATACCAGCACAAGGGGAATTTAAAAGCAAGGTTGTAGCTGTGCAGTGGTGGCAGGCAGATCTCTGTGAGTTTGAGGTCAGCCTGATCTACAGAGTAAATCCAGGACAGTCAGGGATGCACAGAGAAACATCTCAAAAAACTAAAAAATAAGAAAGGAAGGAAGGAAGGAAGGAAGGAAGGAAGGAAGGAAGGAAGGAAGGAAGGAAGGGTTGTATTGTATCTGCTTCCTGGCCACCATAGGCAAACAGTTGTGAGCCATCGTGCACATCTGGCGATGATGCTGTACCATATCTTAGGGTTGACAGTGATGGAGCCAACTGACCTCAGGCTGAAACCATGATTCAGAGTCGTTCCCCCTTTAAATTACCTCCGGTATTGGTAAGTGTGACAAGGCCCTAGCGTACCATAGGAGTGATTTCTGTATCCCAGATTTCACCTTTTAGATTTGACCATGGAGAATTGATCAACAGTATGGTGATTCCTCAGAAAAATAAAATAAGATAAAATTAGAACTGCTGCATGGGCCAGTAATATCACTTCTGTGCACATATCCAAAGGAAATTAAATTCATGTCTCAAAGAGAAATATCTGCTCCTATGTTCATAGCAATTCATGTATTCGTAAGATGTGGAGCCATCCAAATGTCCGCCAACAGATGATTCTTTAAAAATAAAAAAGATGTTTTGTCATCTGTGACAATATGGATGAACCTGGGGAACATTATGCTAAGTGAATTAAGCCAGAACCAATACTGTATAATCTCACTTTTTTTTAGGATCCAAAAAAGTTGAACCCTTAGGAACAGATAAGCTATAGAAACTCTTAAGGTGATCACCAGGGGCCTGGAGTGGTGAAGATGGGGAATGGTGGTCAAAGGATATAAGTGTCAGATCTGCAGGACAAATAAATTCTGGAGCTGTAATACTCAGCAGTGGTGGTTTGAAGGAGAATAGCGCCCATAGGCTCACATGTTTGAATGTTTGGTTGGTGCACCTGTTCAGGAAGGATTAGGAGGTGTGGCATTGTTATGGTTTCTATTGCTGTGAAGAGACACCATGACCACAGCAACTCTTACAATGAAAAGCATTTAATTGGGGTTGGCTTATGTTTTTAGAGCTTTAGTCCATTATCATCAAGGTGTGACATGGTGGCATGCAGGCAGAGATGGTGCTGGAGAAGTCCAGTATCTTACATCTTGACTTTCAGGCAACAGGGAATGGTCTGTCTCACTGGGTGTGTCTTGAGCATATATGAGACTTCAAAGTCCACCTCCATAGTGACACACTTCCTCCAAGAAGACTACACCTACTCCAACAAGGCTACACCTCCAAATAGTATCATTCAATTTTCTTTCAAAATCATATCCTGCTCTCTGGCCCCTAAGTCTTGTAACCACATTATAATGCAAAACTGTATCTAGTCTAACGTCAAAAGTCCCCATGGTCTATAACAGTTTCAAACTTATTTAAAAGTCTAAAGTTCAAAGTCTCTGAGAGCATGCAATATCTTAACTTCAATCCCTTGCAAAATTGTGGCTCTGCTTCTTTCTCAGGATTGTTGGTGCGTTGGTCCATGAAGGAGGAGGGAGCAGAAGCAGAGAACAGGGTTCAGACAGCTGTGGGTATGATCGAGATAGCCCTCTGGGAGATGGTTTCAGTGAATCAGCTCAACTTTATTCCGGAGTATAAGAAATATATAGGATCAGGAAGCCTGGGAACAAACCCTAATTTGCATTAAGTGGCACACTCCTATCATAAGGCTTCATATGTGGCAGCAGGCTCCTATAGCAAAGCTCCTATAAGCACAAGTCTTAGTTACCATAAGTCCATCAGGGGAACCTTGTAGCAGGGAACTGTGCCAAGGGTCATGCTAAAGATAAATCAGGCATCCAGGCTTTGAGACCAGATAAGGTCAATTCTCTGGGCCCAGGGACATTCTCCAGATAAGGGCAGGTAGAGAGCAGGAAGTCTCACTGCAGGGGAGGGAGTCCCCATGTCATCAAGCTTTGGGAAAAGTTGCCAGGCCGAGAGACTGTAACCTCTGACCAGCAAGGCCTTCCAACATAAAATAAAAATAAAAAACAGACCACATACTTCCAACAAATAATGGCACAGGATACACATTACCATTCCAAAATGTAGGGAAGGGAACGTAGTGAGGAAATACCAGACCAAAGCAAGATTGAAAGCCAGCTGGGCAAACTCCAAACTCGGCATCTCCCTGTCTAATGTCAAAGTGCTTTTCAGATCTCCAGCTCCTTTCAGCTTTGTTGACTGTGACACACTTCTCTCTCTTGGGCTGGCTCCACTCACTGTTAGCAGCCCTCCTCGGCAGATGTCCCGCGGCTCTGACATTTCCAGCCTCTTTGGGTCTCCAAGGCAATCCAGGCAACCATTTCACAGCTTCATGCAATGACCTCTGTGCCAGGCCTCCATTCAGGGACACCCCTGACACATGCCTGGCCTCAGCAGCTTTCTTTAAGCACAGAAACAAATCCCATAACCCGTTTCTTCTATCCTTAACTCTAAAGTCAGAACCACATGCCAAGTTCTGTTGCTTGCTGGGGCTAGAAAACGGCCCCCTGGTTTAATCACATCTTCATCAGCTTCTTGTTTTCCTTCACTGCCTAAGCTTGACTGTCCTTGAATTTGCTCTGTAGACCAGGCTGGCCTCAAATTCAGAGCTCTGTCAGCCTCTGCCTTCTGAGTACTAGGATTAATGTTGTGAACCACCACACCTGTTGACAGAGGTTTCTGTCCTGCCTGGTTCTGCAGCCTTTCAGTCCCAACACACAGAGGTCTACATTAATTATAAACTGGTTGGCTTAGTAGCTCAGGCTTCTTATTAACTTTATAACGTATATTAGCCCATAGTTCTTGCTGTGTTAGCTACGTGGCTTGGTATCTGTTATCAGCGAGGCATTCTCATCTTGCTTCCTCTGAGTCTGGGTGATGACTGCAGACTGCCCTTTCCTCTTCCCAGAATTCTCCTGTTCGAGTTACCCCACCTATACTTCCTGCCTAGCTACTGGCAAATCAGCATTTTATTAAAAATAATACAAGTGACAGGATAAAAGACCATTGTCCCACAGCACTCCCTCCCTTTAAAAAAAAACAAAAAAACAAGAACTCTGAATCTAATTTTCTTTGTTTAGCTTTTCTTCTGACCATTATCCATAAAAACTTGTAATCAACATTCTAAACAAAGAAAAATATCCATAATCCATTTTGGAGGAATGTGGGCATAGTTTTCCAGGCTATTTCCTGCTGATTTGGCATGCTGATAATCTTATGGGGACCTAAAGAAAATTTTGAATTATGGTAAAGTCCCGAATGCAATATTCTGCGAGGCTTGACATCTCAGCCAGCAGTCTTGAAACTGTTCTGGATACAGCACTCAGAGGAAACTCCAACAGAGGTCCTTTGAAAAGTTGGATCATCTGGACCATCTGCTCCTATTGGAGATTCTTCAGGGGGTCTTCCTTGATCAAATCTGATTTTTCTTAGCCCAGAATGAATCCACAGCCTTTTATTTCCTGTGGAAACAAAAAAGCAAAACCTCTTTTCCAAAGTAACATACCTTTTGACTTAAATTTTGAAGTCTAGGCATTTTCAAAATACATATGTTGGATTAATCCAGCAGCATTTATAATCAAATGTCTTTTAGTAGCTGTTGCTCCTTCCTCAGCATTCAAACAATTCAAAGACAACACAATAACATACAGTATCCAGACTCTCTGTGTATTTTCCATCTTTATGTGGCTTTATTTTAAACTCCATTTCTTTTATTTTTAATTTTTGGCTTTTTGAGACTAGGTTTCTCTGTGTATCTTTGGCTGTCCTGGCACTCACTCTGTAGACTAGGTTGTCCTTGAACTCACAGAGATCTGCCTGCCTCTGCCTCCCAAGTGCTGGGATTAAAGGTGTGTGCCACCACACCCAACTACTCTCTTTCTTACTTTTTTATTTTAAGGACTTTATCCTTTTTTTTCTCTCCCAAGCCTGCATATATTTTTAAACACACTGTAAACCCTTTAGAGGTTTGTTTCCTCTCCCCCGTCTGAATCTATCTTTGCTGTATCTCTCTTTTTCTGACCACATGAGTCTTTAATTTGCTAAGCAATATGCTTAGGATTAGAGTCGTGGCTTTGATGGCTGGATCCAGCCCATTCCTTAGCTTTCTGAGATTCTAGCCTCAGTGCAAGAGGTACTGGCCAGAACCATGTTTATTGCCACAACTCTATGGAGTTTCAAGGTCCCTGCTGCCACCAAGAAGCATGCTGTGGGCTATTCATAAACACCATTTAAGTGTTTTGTGGTGGGACCTCTTAAAAGGGCTGCAAAGTTTTTGCAGCTAAAGCTGAGTCAGGAAGACTCTCTTAAATGAGACACACTTGCCTCTAGCAAACAGAGCCCACCTGAGAAAATGCTACCAAGAAGCTATGCTTAACTCTGTTCTTTTTGTGTCTAGAATTACTTCCCAAACTCTCTCAGATTTTATGTAGATGCAGTTATCCACGTTGGTGCCATTTGTTGACAGAGGCTTCTGTCCCACCTGGTTCTGCAGCCATTCAGTCACAAAGAAACATACAGAGGCCTACATTAATTATAAACTGGTTGGCCTAATAGCTCAGGCTTCTTATTAAATCTTTTTTTGTTTTGCTTTGTTTTGTTTTTTGAGACAGGGTTTCTCTGTAGCTTTGGAGCCTGTCCTGGAACTAGATCTTGTAGACCAGGCTGGCCTCAAACTCACAAAGATCTGCCTGCCTCTGCCTCCCTAGTGCTGAGATTAAAGGCATGTGCCACCACCACCTGGCTTAACTCTTATAATTTATATTAGCCCATAATTCTTCTTTGTGTTAACCATGTGGCTTGGTACCTGTTATCAGTGAGGCATTCTCATCTTTCTTCCTCTGCATCTGGGAGACAACTGCAGACTGATCTTTCTTCTTCCCAGAATTCTCCTTTTCTCATTGTCCCACCTCTACTTTCTGCCTGGATACTAGCCAATCAGCATTTTATTAAAAATAATACAAGTGACAGGATAAAAGACCATTGTCCCACAGCACACAGCCAGCTCTAAGCTTTCTTTAATTCCTTTTCAAAAGTTGGAAATTTATCTGGATGGAATCTTGCCCTGAGTTCACCACTCCCTTTATTCCATTTCCTAATCTGTTATCTCCTTAAACAGAGAACTTAGCTCCATTGCACTTCTTGGTGATCCTTTCTCCGCAAGTATTTTTCCTTGCTCAGCCTGTTCCTTTTCATTATATGTCTTGATTAGAGTTAACACTCATAACCACACAACAGAGTCTATACTAGGCTGTTTTGAGATTTCCTCTGCCAAGGGAATTAATCAAAAACTCTTCACTTTAACCTCAGGCAGACTCTTCAGACAAGAACAAAAAACAGTCCACATTCTTCACCAAAATATCACAAGAATGATTTCTAGGCAACATACTAAAATTCTTCTCCTCTGAAACATCTTGAGTCAGCACCGCCCCACACAGTTCAACTCAGGCTTAGAGCCATTGCCTTCCATGCTCCTACTAGTATGACCCATCAAGCAGTGCTTAAAGAATTCCACTGCTTTTATAATCTAAAGTACCAAAGTCCAAATTCCTCCAAACAAAAACATGGTCAGGCCAATACCTACCTCCTGGTACCAATTTCTGTCTTCATTAGGGTTTCCATTGCTGTGAAGAGACACTATGACCACTGCAACTCTTATAAAGGAAAAACATTTGATTGGGGAGGCTCACATTCTCAGTGGTTTAGTCCATTGTCATCGTGGTGAGTGGGAGAGCTGGTCTTTCTACACGGTTTTCCCTGGGTGTCAGGCTAGCTGACTACAGGAGAAACAGGGACAGCTTTTGGCTCTTTTTGATTGAGTGAGTAACCAGTTGTTGCACTTTGAGTCTCTCTTTCCTTTTCCTTCCCTGCCCTTCTCAGGCCGGTATCTGGGAAACATTGGATCATGAACAGTAATAGACTAGCGTGTCTGGAGCATGAACAGGATGATGAGAACTGAGCAGGCCTGAAAGGAACCAGAGAAACAGCTGGAGGGAAATGAAGACTACAGACAGAGAACTGGCCCGCAATGAAAACTGGGGCAGACACCATTTATGCCTGGGTCTGTACTACATGCTTTGTTGGGTTTGGAAGGCTGTTCTATGAGATGAGGGAAACAATGCTAAGACTGGCTCAACAGTTGGCTTCCCACGTGAGTTCTCAGCCTACAGGATTCCTGCTGTATCCTGAAGCTCTGTCCTAGGATACAGCTTTGATTGAATCATTGGGGATAGACAAGAATGAACCCTCAGCTCTGTGTCCAGTGACTGGGCACAAGGAATGAATAGTTTGGGACATCTTGCAGTTTATGTGTCACGACACAAACTGCTGATACAGAGAATCACATTTAAAGCTTGAAGGCTCATCTACTCTCTTGTTCTTGGTTGCAGAAGGTCAACGTTAATGCCATCACTCACTAGACTGATGGGAGGGCATTTGCCATTACAGCCTTGATTTAGCTGCCTCACAGTGTGATTTACAGTCCCTGTCCCTGGGAGTTAAGTTCCTCCTCAGACCCTTAATCAGAACTGTTGCCCACTGCTGAGTGCTGAACGTAGAGCAGATGGCCAGGCCGCATTCAACAGTCATTGGCTTGAAACTCATTTTCACCTTTGAGCCCCAATGTGAGATTGAATCCCTTCATGTTGACCCATTTATTCTCAAATGGCTGAGGAAAACCTGTGAGCCCTAGGAAATTAGTGGAATAAATGATATTCTGTGGGGGAACAATCTTGATCCATCATACCCATTTTCACCATAGTCTGGTCAGGCTGTTATGACAGAATATTCTAGGTTATGTGACTTATGCACAACATGCATTTATCTCTTATGGTGTGAAAGTCTAGGAAGTCCAAGGTCAAAGCTCTGGCAGGTTTAGTATCTAGCAAGCACCTGCTTCCTAATTCACAGACAACTAGGCTCTCATCGTGCCTGTCATCAGCTAGCAGAAGTGAGTGGTTCCCTCTCAGGCCTCTTTCTTCAGGGACACTCATCTGATTCATGAATAACTGCACCTAGGCAACAGAGAACCAACCCACTGCTAAACATTACCATGTCAGAACAGACATTCCTCCAATCTTCTTTTTAGGGAATGCAAGCATCCAGTCTACAGCCTAGTGACAGTCCTCTGAGTTTGCTTTCAAGATCAATGCCAGCATCTACCTAGGTCTGGCAACTCTTTCTGCCCCACTCCAGTCATCCCTGCCTTTCTTCAACTGTGTTTTGTCTCAGTCCGGCAGTGTATGCAGCCCTTGCCCAATCTGCCTCCTGCCTCTGCTCCAACTCCTTAGATTTTCCCCAGATACTTTAGCAAATGTTCTGTTCTTTTTTAAAAGCAAATTTTATGGCTTTTTATTTATTTTGTTCATGTCCATGTGCACATTTGTGTGTGTATATACTGTAGCCCGCGTGTGGAAGTCAGAGCACAGGGGAGGTTCAGGGATCCAACTCTTTGGACTTGGCAGCAGTGCTTTGACCTGCGGAACCATCTCACTGCCCTCAATTTTCATGTTTCTTAACAACAAGAGAATTGATGATGCAAGGAAATATCAGACTTTAAAAGAATTCCTTTAAGCAAATGAACACACAGAAATGCCCAATTTGAATTAATGCCAGCCTTACAGTAGTTTCAAATAGCTGTGAGTTATTCATGTTATACTTTGCAGAAATTCCAAGCTTCATCTTAAAGTAGTAATAACTCCAGAAACATGATTCTTAGAAATAGTCACTGCCTACCTGCTATCTGCCCAGGCCAATGCTTGGGAAGTAAAGGTGTGGTTTTTCCTTTCATTCACCCGTGAGATACATACAAGAGCCTTGGCCTCCACCTTTGATGACGGTGAGTCTGGCCCATTAGCTGCGCTTTATTTCATCTTATCTTATGCACAGGCCAGTTTTGGGGAGACTACACTCTGCAAAGACCTATGGTAGATAGGTCAAAATCAACAAGCATGCATTTTGTGTGCTCTTAGTGCTTCAACCACAAGAAGGACAAAAAGACCCCACCCCAACACCATGGAGACAGCTGTGACTGGCTCTCCCTGCTTGCTTAACCAATGGCCTCTGTTCTTACAAACAGAATTGACCTGTTATGGAGATGAGAGCCACTGGGGAGAAGGAAAGCACCTGCATTTCAGAGAACCTGTGGTTTGAAAAGTAAAGCTGACACACACTGTAAAAGCAGAAGAAATGGGGGAATCAGTCAAACCACATGGTTCCCACCTCAAACTTCAGTACAGCTGCCCCAGCGCTAACCAGCAGCCTGAGGCCCAGTCTAGACTTTGACCACCAAGGCCAATGCAAGCAGCATCTTGTTTTAGCAAAACTGTTTTAGGAACTAAAAGACCTGATTGGTCCCTTGTATAAAACCAGTGTGGTGCATCTATAGTAGATTAAGTGGACTGACCTAAAGGGGAAGTGCATGCTTTTGAGCATGGTTAGCTTCTTGGGGACTCAGACATTCAAGATCCCATGTGTGTAGCCCAAGGCACGTAATGGAAGAATGCAAGTTCTGTGCCTGCTGGGCACAGGTACAATCTTGAGGGCCAGAGTAAAATGAAAATTAGAGGTCCTCATTCAAAAATATCAGGGATTTCGAGATGACAGTATGAGCACATTAAATCGAGCCTCTTGTCCCTTGCCTAGTGAATGGCACAGGCCTTATGCCTGTGGTGCCAGCTTTGACCCATGTTGCACAAGAGCGCATTGTCACCTATGATTGACACCATCAGGATATGTTAAGAAAGGGTAGATTTAAAGCTGTATCTTGGGGGAAAAAAAGAGGTACTTTATTATTATTATTATTATTATTATTTTTCAAGGTGAAGGAATGGTTTGGACAAAACTCAACTTTGAAGCAAACAACTAGATCGTATTTCCTGATGTCAGGCACACCAGGCTTCCTAGGACAGAGGTTGCTGTGTCCTATTGTGTCAGGCTAGAAAGATAGGTAGGGGGCGGAGCCTGTGCTTTGGGAGGCAAAGCTGACAAAACGGTATAGAGAATGAGCTGGCTGCTCACCTTGGTAAAGAGACTCTTTAAAAGGCTCTTCTGTAAGCCGGGCAGTGGTGGTGCATGCCTTTAATCCCAGTACATGGGAGGCAGAGGTAGGCAGATCTCTGTGAGTTCGAGATCAGCTTGGTCTACAAAACCTCTTTTGTGCTTGTGACATTTGTTCATATAAGGGTTATAACAGCATGATCCTGAAACAGTTCCTCCCAGAAACCCGAAATACTAATACAATCTGTATGTGGCTAATGGTTTGCCCTGAACTAGACCCAACGAGTCAAATCGAAATTTATACCGAAGTCCTACACCACTGAGCCCGAATTGCTTTATCCAACCTTCCAAGAAGAGAAAGAGAGAGAGAGAAGCAAAGATCCAACCCAACAGGACAGGTTCAGCCAGCCTGATGAGTCTCTACCCATCTCATGAGGCTCTGACAAAGGAAGCGACCTTAAAATGACCACTCAGTCATTTGTTCTCTTTCCCCTTCCTTGGCCCATTTTTCCTTTTCTGTCTTTGAAGTCACCCCCACGCCAGCTTGTCAAACACTCTTTTTAACTTATAAAATGAGATATCGCCTGGTCCTAGCATTGCAAATAAATACCAGTGAAGACATTTAGGCTAAATTTGTTTAATTTTCTCTTTTGGCAGTATCTGGTGACCAAAAAGGGACTTGAAAGATGTGGCTGATGATTCTTGAGACCTCCTGAGGCCCCCAAGAGGGGCTCTGTTGTCCCCTTTTGAGGTGCCCCGTCTTTCTTGTAGAGCCCTTCTCCCATCAAACCCTGCTGATTTTGTACCGAGCCCCAGCTTTTTCTGGCTTTCGAAGCCAGGGTTAGTGTGGTGCTTTGGCCTTTCAGAGTTTGCGGGGTGGGGGCAGATGGCCGCACTAGCTGCAGCTAACACCTGAAACCTCAGCTGCCTGACTGGGTCAGACAGAAACTCCAAGTGAAGGACAATCACCAGAGGGGTTTGGATCTGGCCTTTCAGAACTTAGCCAATAGTCTTCCAGCCCTTCTTCACTGTTTAATTCCCTCGCAGTCAGCTTATCAGTCGCTGACAACAGCTGTGTTGATATTGAAGTCCCACGGTGGTTGTTTTTGTGCTTGATGATAGGAACTCATTTTCAGTTTCTCAAACAGGGTTAGTCAGCCATCACTAAATGAGTAGGCTGTCGTTTCCCTTCTGATCTGCAGACTGCACTGCACTCCTGTGTGGGCGCTGGCTTCTTCACTCCATTCTCTTGCCGCGTTTTTCATATCTGTGTCAATGTCCTGTTGTTGTAATTACTCTTTTTCAAGTTTCTTTTTTTCTACTGCAATCCCCAAATTTCAGTGGTTTAACACACATTTTTTTTTTTAACTTTGGAGAAGGCGTTGCTTCATATACTCATTCAGAATCCTGGCTCTCCCCTCCAGTGGTTTTGGCAGTGTAAAGGTCTTCGTGATCATCAGCATCTGGTGACATACAGGAAGAAAATATTTACTTTGGTTGTGTCCAAGCATTTGGCCTCATGTGATCATAAGTGAGGTAGGAAATGCAGTCCAATTGGATGGTCAGAGGAAAAGAGAAACAACCTACCCTGAGCTCACAAAAGGACCTAAATAGGATGTCAGATATGAACACGATTTTCCCCAATCTTATACCTCTTCCTCTGTTTTTTCTTTCACTCATTTTAATGTGTTTTTAAGAGAGCCCCGTAGATTTTGTGGTAGGAACCTTCTAAAATAGCCTCGGTGGTTTCAGTGCCAATGGCCATTAGGCTGCCAGTGACTCCACAGGCTCCTATGGACACAAGAGAATCAAAATTCAGACTGTACAGAAGCACCCCTTTAATCCCAGCACTCAGAAGACAGGGGTAGGCTGATCTCTGTGAGTTCAAGGCCAGCCTTGGCTACATCATAGAGAGAACCTGTCGCAAAAATATTATATAGCTATAGCCCTAAATATTTCTTCGTGTATATTTCTTTCATTTGCATGTATCTGGGAGTCAAAGATGGTGCTAAGAGTTCCTGGGGTTGGGTGGAGAGCATGAGGCCTTAATGAAGATATTTCTTTCCCAAGATGGATCTTTTGATCCTTTGTCTGTCTCCTCTCCCCTTCTCTCCTCTGCCCTTTTTTCTTTCCTTCCTTCCCTCCCTCCCTCCCTCCCTCCCTCCCCACTTCCTTCCCTCCCTTATTCCCCAGCCTTGTAATCCTTATGCTTCAGCCCCCGAGTGCTGGACTCACAAGTGTGCATCACTATGCCTAGCATATCTTTTCATCTTTCATGATATTTCTCAAAAGCTACAGCTTCTAATTTCTGGTCTAGTTAATCACATTTCCCCTTACACCTTCCACCTTATCTTAGGATTAATACAGAAGCTGTGCACAGACACTTTACAAAGATCTCATTTATCTTAAGGCTTTAGACGTTAATTCATTCTGAGCTAATAATGTTTATACGGTTTGAGATAAAAGATGTGGTTCAATTTTTTGCTGTATGGATAACTGTTAGGACGCTGTTCACTGAAAGGACTTTCATCCCAGTAAACTACACAGACAACATTTTTGAAAATTAATTGAGCATAGAATTATGAGTTCTGTTTCTGGTCTCTAGTTTGTTCCATCCATCTGTTGATCTATAAGCACAATTTTGTTGAAAAGATACCTGATAAAGTCAAGGACCTAAGCCAGGGATGCCTTTGAGGAAGAATGTTAAGTTAAAATGTCGATTTCTTTAGAGGATATAGGCTTATTTATATTTTCTTTGAGTTAGTTTTGGCAGTATGTATATTTTTTAAAAACTTTATTATTTCATCTAAGTTGTCAAATCAATTGGAATAAACTTAATAGTATTCCCTCATCACTCTGGTTTTGTTTGTTTATTTGTCCTGAGAGTAGGTCTCTCTATGTAGCCCTGACTGTCCTGGCACTTGTTAAGTAGACCAGGCTGGCCTTGAACACCCAGACATCGGCCCACCTTTGTCTCCCGAGTGCTGTTAAAGGTATGCACCACCACACCTGGCCTGACTTCCAAATTTAACCTTCCTTTACTTTTCCATCTTTATTGGTCTGTGTTGCAATCTGGGAAATTTCTTGAAGATCCAAGAATTGTCACTTTTATCTAATCTCTTGTTAGCCTACCAACGGAATTTCAAATTTCAAGACTTTCTTTTTCCATCTTGAAAGAAGCTATATGTATTTTTCTTATCACATGGTCCTATTTTTTAAAAAGATTTCTTTTGAAGTGTGTGTGTGTGTGTGTGTGTGTGTGTTTATGCCACGCACATGCACATATAGGGATCCCTGGAGGCTGGAAGAGGGCATCTGGATTCCTCTGGAATTTCAGGTGGTTTTGAGCCACCCAATGTGGTCTAACTTGGGTCCTCTGAAAGAGTACCAAGTGCTCTTAACTTCTGAGCCATCCCTCCAGCCACAAATGACCCTGTTTTTAAAGGTGGCTCTTGTCTCGCTGAATGTGCACATTTGGACATTTGGAGCATCAGTATTTTAGGGAACCCTGTGGTTTTTTTTTCCTGGGAAGGTTGGAGGAATAGTTTTTCTTTTATTGATAGGAGAGCTTATTTTGGGTCCTAGTTTATTTAGAGATTTTAGTTCCAGGTCCTTGCTTCCTGTGAACCCATTTTTTTCTCTTCTACCTTTGAGCGTCAAAATTGTTGGGAGGTGATGGTGCACCCCTTTATTCCCAGCACTCAGGAGGCAATGGTAGGTGAAACTCTGGGAATTTGAGGCCAGCCTGGTCTACAATGCAAGTTTCAGGAAAAAATAAAAACTAGCAACAACAAAAAACATCCTATGACCAACCTTTGCCAGCACTGAAGTAGAAAAAAATTTGTTTAGATTGGCATATATGTGACATTGAATCAAAAACATAATTATTTTAATTTTCAGATCATCCAAATATTTTGTTGCCATGAACATATGAATTTCAGCTTCAAAAACAAAATGAAGTGTCTGGGAAGTTGGTCAGAAAGCTGAATTCTCCCAGTTCTCAGATCATCCAAATATTCTGTTGCTATGATAATCTGAGTTTCCATTTCAGAAACTAAATGTCTGGCAGTTGACTGAAGCCATCCACGTCAAAACAGAGGCTTAGAGGCTATCAACTGTCTGTCTCCACTTGGTTCTTAGACTGGCCTGGAGTGGCATACAGATGGATGCTTGATTTGTTTTATATTTTTAAAAATGAGATTCATTTTAGAGTTGAACACTTTATGGGCATTTTAGAGAGAAATATTAAGGCATTTCTTTCATTTTTTTCCATTGAAAATTGTGATGCCAATGCTATGCTCACAGATATTTGATTCACACATACATTCTTCTCTACAGTTACCAAATTACTCTGGAAGGTTTGAGTCGTTGGTAGAGTTACCTGATGGCAATGAGGGGTTCTGGAACCCATGGCCTGTGCAGAAACAGAGGGGCAGAGAACAAGAGGCAATAACTTTACCCCATGGAGCAGAAAAGAAAGCCAAAGAGCCGGGCAGTGGTGGTGCACACCTTTAATCCCAACACTCGGGAGGCAGAGGCAGGTGGATCTCTGTGAGTTCGAGGCCAGCCTGGTCTACAAGAGCAAGTTCCAGGACAGGCTCCAAAGCTACAGAAAAACCCTGTCTCGAAAAACCAAAAAAAAAAAAAAAAAAAAAAAAAAAAAAGAAAGCCAAAGAAAATAAATGCCTATTTTTCCTCTCTAATGTCTTTTCTTTTAAAAACAATTTTCTTTTTAAGAGCAGCTCAATCTTTAGCCAGATGTTCTTACAACTGTCTATCTGATTAGTCAAGACTCAGATGAAAGAAATAAACATGATTGTATTAATTGTTGGGAGCTTGAGTTCCAATAAAATATTAATATACATATATTACACACTCATATACAACCTACAACTCACAGTGGATGGGTGCCTATTAGTGCAACAGACATTCACCAATCTTATCTCAATACCAAGCCTGCAGCCAGGAGCAACTGTATGTGTGTGTGTGTTATGTGTATGTGAAGCTTTGATACTGAGTCTTTTTCTTATACATCTGGGAATGATCCAAACCCGACATAGAGCCTGCTGATGTAGTCCTCTGCTGAAGGACCAGAGAGATGTGCATATGAGCACATAGCTAGAAAGGGCAAGGAACACAGGCAACTGTTGAGTTTCTGAAGCGCACAGCAGGGCAGGACACAGGCATGTGAGGAAACACTTGATCCAGGAAAGCAGGAAGAACGCTAGCTTTACTTCTACCTCCTCGGCTAGGAAAGTCGAGTTCTGTAGTTTCTAACTCTCTGTTGGTTCTTTGTGTTCTCTCTTCCTTGTGGTGAGACACAATGTGCCTCTGGGGAGGCAGGTTGGTGGCAACCCAAAGCACAGCTTGTCTGTTCCTTAGAGCAAACATAGGAGGGTCCCCAGGTAAGGAAGGAAATGGAGGAGAAAAGAGCAACTAGGATTGGGCATGAGTCCAAGTGAGGGATGCTGGAACCTGGGGTAGGATGATGGCCCCGGGCATGGAGAGATGTCAGTGGTGACAGGTTGGGTGATTGTTTGGATGTGGGTAATGAGACAGAGGGAGGAGACAGGAAGGAAGGCCTGATTCCTGACTAGGGTAACTGGGGAGCATGCAATTCAATTACCCAACATGGAAAAGACCGGAAATGGAAAAGTACCAGGCAGGAGATGCCTTTGGGTGAAGTCACAACACCTCACTCACTTGACTCATTAGCTTCTAAATCTCATAGAAACTTCCTGTGGAGCCTACAAATTCCTTTGCAAGGAAACAAACAAAACAGGGTTTTTGCTGTTATTTATAAATGGAACTGCCAAGCATTTGCCCTTTTAAAGGCTGCATGTGTGTCTCCTTCTGTGCAACTGGTGGAATGCAGAGAGCCCTGCTTCTCACAAGAGCCAGCACCTCCATTCCCATACTCTTTGCAAACCTGGGGTTCAAAGTATGTTGTTTTGGGGGGGGCGGAGCTTGCAACTAAAGATTGAACCCTAGGGTCTTGCAGATGCTAAGCACAGTCTTTCCTACTGTTATATACCCAGTGGCTAATCTGTGTGTGTGTGTGTGTGTGTGTGTGTGTGTGTGTGTGTGTGTGTGTGTGTGTGAGACAGAGAGAGAGAGAGAGAGAGAGAAGAGAGAATCATATATGTGTGTGTTTAATGACCATGGCAACTCTTGTTTTTTATTGTTGTTGTTTTGTTTTTTGTTTTTCGAGACAGGGTTTCTCTGTAGCTTTGGAGCCTGTCCTGGAAATAGCTCTTGTAGACCAGGCTGGCCTTGAACTCACAGAAATCTGCCTCCTGAGTGCTGGGATTAAAGGCGTGAGCCACCACCACCCAGCGTAGACCATGGCAACTCTCATGAAGAAAAACATTTAATTGGGCTGGCTTTTAGTTTAGAAGTTTAGCCCCTCATTGTCATGGCAGGAAGCATGGCTGCCTGCAGGCAGACATGGTTCTGGAGTAGTAGCTTAGAGTTCTACATCCAGATCTTTAGGTAGCAGGAAGAGAGAATGACCCCAGGCCTTCCTTGAGCTTCTGAAATCTCAAAGCCCACCCCTAGTGACACACTTCCTCTAACAAGGCCACACCTACTCCAACAAGGCCATACCTACTCCAACAAGGCCACACCTACTCCAACAAGGCCATACCTACTCCAACAAGGCCACACCTACTCCAACAAGGCCACACCTACTCCAACAAGGCCACACCTACTCCAACAAGGCCACTTCTTATGAGCCTATGAGGGCCCTTTTCATTCAAACCACCACACAAGGGTATGTAAGTATGTGCAGGTGTGTGCTAATGCTTGTAAAAGTCAGAAGTCAATGCTGGGTGTCTTCATCAGTCACTGTCCATCTTGAGACAGGGTGTCTCACTGGACCTGGAGCTCACCAATAACTCAGCCAACTTTGTGCTATCCATGGACTCATGGGTACAGAGTCACCCAGTGGAGGAGGGTGGTCAACCTACCAGGTGCCATACCCTGGAAGGAAAAGACTTTCCCATCTCCAGAAATTGTCAGCTGTTAATAGCTCCTCATATTGGTGTGGGGGCTCATGATCTCTTCCCCGCCCCATATTTCTTTAAAAGTGGATGCTGTGGATGAAACTCTGGCCCTTAGAAGCTCTTGCTCTACTGAGCCATCACCCAAGCCCTACTCAGCAGTTAGTTTTCTAAGTCGTGTGGCTAGCAGGCTGTAGTAGTCTGATGTCTGGCCTAATGACAGCCTGGTTTGAAGCTTCGAAGCTGTGTCTTTTAGGTGTTTTCAACATTTAAGTTTGTACACTTTGAGTAAAACACACAAAAGTCCATGATGTGGACTGGCCTTCTAGTCAGTTGAGAACCTTGATAGCAAAAGATTGGCTATCCCCTAAGCAGAGGGAGCTCTGCCAATCGATAGAATTTGGGGTGGGGTAGCAATACCTACTTTTCCCTGATTCTCTAGCTTACAGTATGTACGTGTGTGTGCATGTGCACGCATGTGTGAATGTGCGCACATGTGTGTTTGTGTGTGTGTGTGTGTTTTGTCCTTGCTGGGTCTACAAATGCACAGAGAAGTGGATAGACAAACAGAAACTGTCTAATCCTTTTAACAGATAAAAAGAAGGCAGCATACATTTCTGAGGGCATTTTGGATGACTCCGTATGGGTCAGTTGGTCCGTGACCTAAATAATCCATGTCCGTTTGATGTGATGTCATGCACAGATTTTAACTTAATTTACTCAGAGAAGCACTCTCTGGATATTAATAGAATCTTCTGATAGAGGTGTTGGGCAGTTTGTCTCTCTCCAGCCACTCATTGCCATGTTGTTTCAGAAATGCGGTTACTACATTAGCTAGCTCTTTTTTTATTAAATTTATTTATTATGTATACAATATTCTGTCTGCATGTATGCCTGCAGGCCAGAAGAGGCCACCAGACCTCATTACAGATGGTTGTGAGCCACCATGTGGTTGCTGGGAATTGAACTCAGGACCTTTGGAAGAGCAGGCAATGCTCTTAACCACTGAGCCATCTCTCCATAGCTAGCTCTTCTTAATCTTTGTTTTTGGCAGCTATTTTATGACTTTTAAAATCGGTATCAGTCAATCTTCTTCAGATGTGAGCAACTGAAAGTAACTTGAATTAGCTTAACTAGGAAAGGGGAACTAGCAAATAAGAGTACAAGACTTTCATGGAACCCAAGGGCAAATGTATATATATATCTGAATCTCAATAGGGAAGTGCAAAGTTTGTAGGATTCCCTCTTCATGTTTTGATTTCCTCCTATAATGTTTCATAAAGATTAATAACAGGCGACATCAACTGAGTGTTTAGTGTATTCCACAAGAACCCTTGGAGAGAGGTATTTTTCAAGTCACCTCTATTATATATGTAAGGAGTTTATGACACAGAGATGTGGCAGAGGTGCCCGTTCTCCCCTGTAGGAGGTGGCAGAGGTGCCCACTGTCCCCCTTTAGGAGGTGGCAGACATGAATTTGTGGTTCTGGAGCATGTTCCCCTAAGTTCCACATACCGAGGTGGGTCCAGATTAGGGTGACATCTCAGCGCCTTCCCTTTGCAGGACCAGTTGCAGGTGCTTGGACACCTTCAGTGGGGGTCAGAGGGTGGCGGGGGAGGTGAGGAGTCCATCCGTGTGGCTGTAACTGAGTGAGGAAAACATGCTCTAAGAGCTCTAGGATCTGCTTCTGTGGAAACTTCCTATGGCAAAGTTTATGACCCCTCTACCATTGGACTCCATCCTTGCTCAGGCTGCATGGCTGCCTTTGAAGTATCCAAGGACCGAAAGCTAGGCTGCTGGTTTTCTCTGGTCCCAACACTGCCTCAGTGCCTCCAACAACCTACTTCCTGTTTTCACAATCTCCAGTAGGCTGTGTGAGACTCCCTTGATGTGACTCTCAGGTTATACACATCAGAGCAGAGGCTCATGTCTTTACCCGTACCCACCTCCTTCTCACAGGACTATACTGTAATGTTCCCTGTTGTCCAGACATGAAATTCCCATTTGTGCACATGTGCATGTGTGCATGCGCGCGCGTGTGTGTGTAATAGCTACAAAGCTACCCACATAATTTAAAATACATACAACACCCTAATTATAAATTAAGTAAAAATGAAAGGGAAGTCACTTGTGGAGCTGTATAAAGGCTCAGGCTTGTCTGACTCTCTCTTAATGAAATGGATGTTTGCTCTGCTTTTCACAAATGTTTACATTTATAGGATATAAGAAGATCAGAAACTTCTTTGTGGAGAAATCACAGAAAATGAAAGAGTGGAGGAATAAGGATAAATAACAGGCCAAAAATGTTTGTAGCTGATGAAGGAAAAAAGTGGTAAGACAACACAAGTCATGGGGTGTGTCAAAGCCAAAGGCAGACTGTCAGAAATGAGCAACTGTGGGATCCTCACAGGTAAGCTCGGAATTCATAAGATTCACACACACATGTAGAATCCAAGCGTCTTTGGACATGAAATAGCATCTCAAAAGGAATTACTAGGAATCTGTCCCCTAGACTGATCCCCCTGGACCAGACTCACTAGGCTTTGGTGATCCTAGGTTTCAATAGGAAAAGGATTTGGGGTGGGAAGTGGTGGCAGCTTTGCTCTTCCTGAGCTATTATTGCTTAGAGATACCGGATTAGTCATGAATCTCCAGAGAGCCAGATAATATCTCTCTCACACACACACACCACACATCCAACACATATGCAAACTCACACCACACACATACACCACACATACACACCCAACACACACACTCACACATCCAACACATACACACATATACCACACACACTCCCATGTATACCACACATCACACATACGACAAATAACTAGATTTATTTAGTTTTGGTTGTCGGATGACCTTTCATGGAAATATGTTCTCCTGTAGCTTCTGAATGAGTTAGCTGCACCACTGCACCACTGTACCACTGCTGGCGTTGTCTCTGCCGTCATGATGGTGGCAGCTGTCCACTGCAGCCCACAGACTGTGAAGTTCCCAGGAGCTCCTGAACAGTTCCAGAAAGTTCTCTGACTAAAGACCTGGTGTAGGAGGTTCTTCTGTATTTGTGTTGCTTTCATTGGTGAATAAAGAAACTGCCTTGGCCTTTTGATAGGGCAGAAATCAGGTAGGTGGAGTAGACAGAACGGAATGCTGGGAGAGAGAAGGCAGGGAGGGAGAGAGAGAGCCACCATGAAGCTGCCAGGTCAGATACGCTGAATCTTTCCTGGTAAGCCACGACCTCGTGGTGACATACAGATTATTAGAAATGGGTTGAATCAAGATGTGAGAGTTAGCCAATAAGAGGCTAGAACTAATGGGCCAGGCAGAGTTTAAATGAATACAGTTTCTGTGTAATTATTTCGGGGATTAAGCTAGCCGGGTGCTAGGAACGCATCCCGCTCATCCTTATACAACAAAGACCAGTATTGCATCTTGTCTGGCAGTGTTGACAATCTCATCAAAAGTGATGTTTCTACTGTGTTTAATATTTTTCTGCTTCTTTCTGTTTCCTGGTGGCTCCTTGAGGCAGAGACAGAGGGCAGTCCATCTTCTGGGCCTGTCTATTCTGGAGGGTCGGTTTTACTGTCATCCTCAGACATTCCCAATCACTGGTCGCCTTGGCAATGTCATCATCAACATGACATTAGGTTGAACTTGGGTGACATCATGGAGGTGGCTGGTGTCTGATGAAGCCAGATTTGGGATGACCAAAGAAAGTTGTGCACAGCCTCCCTTGAGCTGAAAGCAGAAGATTTATTCTGGTTCATGGCTTCAAAGGGTTCAGTTCATGATTGTGTAGCCTCACGTACTTGGGAAGAATACTGTGGCAACAGGAGCATGCCTCAGAGGATATCTATACAGACTGTGGTGATCACAAAGCAGAGACTGTGATGGGACGGGCTAGGGTCCTCATCCATCAAGGACCCGTGCTTGGTAACTAACCTACTTCCTCCAGCCAACATCCCCATACCTGGTGAGAACCAATCTTTCAGAAAATGAGTTACTTGAAGGGAATGCATTATGTCCAAACTATAACAATGGGTAGGAGGAAAGAGAAGGCGGGGTGCTGGGTAATGTAACAACAGGATTTACACTTCAAGATCACGAGGGTGCACGGGGAAACTGGGCCGCAGAAGAGCTGGCAATCCAGTCTGAAGGCAGGCAGACTTGAGACTCAGGGAGGCCTGATGCTTTGGTTTGATTCTAAGGAGAAGGAGAAGATTGATACTGCTTTTCAAAGACAGTCAGATACGAGGAATCCTGTCCTAGGAGTAGGACTGAGAAAGGGTTTAGCTTTCTTGTTAAGGCCTTCAAATGTTTGGATAAACCCCTCCATATCAGAGGGAACAATTTTCTTGACTCAGCCTACTGATTAATATGCTAATCTCATTTGAAAACACCATCAGAAACACCCAGTATAATATTTGATTAAATATCTGAACATCTGACTCAGTCAAGATGATACATAAAAACCACCATCCTGCGGGGAGATGGTGTGGGTAAAGAGCTTGCTTGCCATTCAACGTGAGGACCTAAGTCTGCAGAAATGAAGTGAAAGCTGGAGTATTGGGTCTGTAATCCCAGCGCCCTCATTAGCATTGAGATGAGCGGCAGAAACAACAGGTCCCAGGGAGCTTGAGGGTCATCTAGCATAGCATGGCGTACACAGCAACGAAGAGACCCTGCCTCAAACATGGGAGAGGTGAGGACCAACAACGGAGGAAGGCCTCTGCTCTCCACTTGGTAACATGCATGTACACACACACACACACACACACACACACACACACCTAGAAAGGAAGAGAAAAGAGAAGAAATGGAGGATAATAAGAATATTTCCTACTACCCTGCGAGTGGGGCTCCTGGATAACAACACCTGGAAAAGCATCAGGAGGTCCTGGCATTCTGGAACTGAGATGGCGTCTTGGACTCCTGCAGTGCAGGTTCCTTTGGCCCCTCCCCTCCTTCAGGGCACAGAACCAGGCTGCCCACAGAGAACTTCAGATTCAGCAACTGCTTTTGTTACTTTTCTCTATTTTTCTCATTTCGCTAAGTTCTGCGCTGACCAAAAAAAAAAAAAAAAAAAAAAAAATCTTCCCTTTTTTCAATTTACTTTATCTGACTCATATATTTCTAGTTCATTGATGTAGATACTTGACGCTTGGATAATTTACTTTAGGCTTTTCCTTGATCCTAATGTACACATTTAAAATGACAAGATTTTCTGCAGTCATTGCTGTAGCTACAGATCATCAATTTGAAAGGCCATATTTTTGTTAGAGTTCAGTTTGAAATGTTTTCCAATTTATCCTGTGATTTTTTTTTTTACTCAAGTGCTGTTTGTAACAGTACTTTACCTCCAAATATTTGAGTGTTTTGTAGATGATTTACTGCTATTGATTTCTAATTAATTACTTATCTCTAATTTTTCTATCTTTCAAAATATCTGGAGACATGTCTGACTCAGTATGTAATCTACACTGATATTTTATATCCACTTAAGGACGGCTCCTCTGAAGGGATTTGGTGTGAGGTTTTATTTTTTTCTTTGTTTACTAAATATTTTATTGATTCTAATAAGTTAGAATTTATTTCATGCTAATGTATTTTGATCATATTACTTGACCCCTTCCCTAATTCCTCCCATATCCCAGGCCCCATTATTCTTAACTTTATTACCTCTTTTTTCCCCTTTAGTAACCCAATTTGTTCTTCCTATGTATTCAAGGGCGTGGGGCACACACTTGAGTGTGGGCAACCAGCTACGGACCATGTATGGGGTTTTCATCGCTGTCTCCTATGACAACGAACTGATTGCAACATTTTGATCTTAACTATTTTGAGGGGAGCCTACCAATTCCCTTTTGTTTTTTTGGGACTTTTCAGGTCCTCAGTTCTTTAGAGGAGGCGTTAAGGCTTCCAGCAGTGAGAGGGGAGGACCCCTGTGTCCCTGCACTGAGGCCATTTTTTGCCCCATGCTGTTTGAAGCAATGCACATTGTGACTATGTCTTCTGATGCATTGGTCCCTTTGTATTCCTAAAATGTCATGTCTTCAATGAAACTCCTTACCTTGAAGCTTATTTTGTCCCAAATTGATGACACCTTAGTTTTCTCTATAGTTGCTAGGACCTGTGTGTCCATGCTTAAAGTGAGCCTCTCAATAGCGTCTTTCTCATCTACTTTGTGCTTAAGTTGCCTGTCCTCAGATTTGTTCCCTCACTGCCGCACTCTAAGGTGTCCCTCCTGAATTTTCCTTTCCTATGCTATTTTTCAGGAAATATCTCAACACTTAAATCATATAAAAATAACATTTATTTCCTTTGCCTTCTTTCATGTCCTAGATGTTATCCTAAGTTATCACAATGCATAACTTTAATTTACCCAAATCCACTTAGGAAGTAATATTGCATAGCTTTCTATATCTCATAAACATCCAATAGCAGCGTGCTTCCATATGTGGCTGTCAGGGACACAATACACTTTTCCCTCTGTCATTGAGACTCTGCACCTGTGACTCTAGGCATCAAACTGGCAAAGGTCGGACCAGCAAAAGAAAACCAATCAATTTACTAACATATGCACAGTGGAAAGCCAGTAATGGGCGGTTAAAAGAGCTTGCTAGCTAGATAGCTGGGGATGGTTTGGAACCCTAACACACAACAGGAAGCCTTAAGGGAATTAAGGAATGGGTAAGAAGGGAGCTTGACTTTTTTTAGGCTAAGGTTTTTAGACTGAAAACCAAGGGAAACTAATAGCAGAAAAAGTGATTTTACTAAAGTCTCATTTACAGACCCATTGCGGTGCTTGGTGCCTTCTTCAGAGGGCTTCTCCAGAAGGAGCATGTAGTGGCCTGTGAGTCTCAGAACTTCCTCCTTTCCATCAGATTAGGGAAGCCCTGGGAGGATGTCTTGCGGTACCTGTTTGCATTTGCCTCCGGCTCAAATAAGCACAGTCCTATGACAAAGCAGCATGTTTGGGGGTGCTGCATTCTGATCCACTACACACACACACAGTCACACACACACACACGCACACACACAGAGTCTTATTGCTGTCATGGATATGACATCTATTTTGAGCCAACCAGGCTGATATTATCTGCTTATAGAGTGCAGAATTAGGGAAGTTCTATCAAGGAAAACAGAGAAGTCGCAATCTACACAAACTCTACTATCTCAAGGCTTTATTCTTCCTGGGTTACTTTCTCATCACTAGAGCTCATTTTCCATGGTCACCCTTTCCCAGAGAATCTGGTGAGAAATGAAAGCCGTCTGCTGGAATCAGTAAACACGCTCTACCTTGGGAAGGCACCTGAGCTGGACCGAGACTCCTTCTGGAGGACCACATGGCCATCTAGAAGGGGTCCCAGCTGGACCACTGAGAAGGGGTGTGCATAGGACACCCAGTTTTCAGGGCTCTGTGTCTTATTCACTGGAAGCCTATATAAACCATTGAAAATGGGGAGGTTCATTGCTGACTGTTTTTTAACTTCAAAAACCATAAATAGCATCAGATTGGTCCATCTCTAACATAGGGTGGGTCTCCATCCTTTCCAAGCATCTTCTCATCTTCAGAGAGTCCCGGTTACACAGTGTGTTGTTCTGTGTAGATGCACAGGGTAGACATGCCCTAACAACTAGGGCCTTGATTCTAGAGCACAGGTGAGTAGCATCTCTAACAGGCTCTAGCTTCAAAATAAGGGTTTATATGCTGTGGGAGCAACACTGCCACCACCAGCAGATTTGTGTGTTCTCAAGGGTAGGAGTTGGTGGTCATGCTTCTAAATGGCCTAGTCAATGTGGTACTGTGGAACACTAGGGTTACCAGGTTAAGCAAAAAGACAAAGACAAGAGGCTCAATTAAATTTGACTTTCAGGTAGATAATAAGGACAACTTTAGCTTGTATTCTTACCGCATGCTTATGAGGATTCTGCTTGCATGTATGTCTGTGCACTCCAGGTATAAAGTGAGTACTGAAGGAGACCGGAAAAGGATATCAGATCATCTGAAACTGGAGTTACAGGAGGTTGTAAGCTACCATGTGGATGCTGGGAGCAGAACTTGAATCCTCTGTAAGAGCGCCAAGTATTCTTAACTGCTGTACAACCCCGATAATTTTTCTATTAAGTGATGTTTCATATTACGGTTGTTGAGAAAGCAAAGCATAAAAGTTGTTTTCCTGAGACCACTCTGAAATTCACATTTAACTGGGAGTACTGGTAAACCAAGCAGGCAACTTCTGGGTCTACATTCTGTTCTGTCAAACTGACCACAGTTCTGGTCCTGGAAGGGCCACATACTAGGCCACTTCCTTTCACGAAGATGATCATGAATCCATCTCTGGGAGGATGGAGACACACCCAGTCTGGGGCCACATTCACAAGCCACCTTGAAAGTAACCAGCTGATGATGCTCATAAAGTCTTCCTTCTGAGAACACCTAGGAAAACAATATTTAGCTTTATCAGCTTCCTGCGGAGTGTGCTTTCTAATTATCCATTAACTGCGCCACATCCTGTTGAGGTTTGCACTGCTTCTTCTGCCTTCCTTCTTAGTGGAAAAAACTGAAGAACCTGATTCCCAGGCTGCCCAGCAAGACCCTCCAGGAGTGGGATAAAGTGCCAGGCCAGTCCTCAGTATCCCGAATAATCAAAGAACTGCTGCAGGTGCCACCAGCCCCCAACTTGAATTGCACTACAGAGCTATAGTAATAAAAGCAGCATGGTATTGGCACAAAAACAGACACATTGATCAATGAAATAGAATTGAAGACTCAGACATAAATCCATACACCTATGGAATCCCAATTTCTGATAAAGAAGTCAGAAATACACACTGGAAAAAAAGAAAGCATCATCAACAAATGGTGCTGGACAAATTGGATGGCTACATGCAGAGGAGTCCAAATAGACAGATACTTATCACCTGTACAAAACTCAACTCCAAATGGATCAAAGGCCTCAATATAAAACCAGATACACTGAACCTGATAGAAGAGAAAGTGGGGAATAACCTTGAATTCATTGGCACAGGAGACAACTTTCTGAACAGAACACTATTAACACAGGCACTAAGATCAACTATTAATAAGTAAGACCTATGAAACTAAGAAGCTTCTGCATGGCAAAGGACATTGTCATTCGAATGAAGTGGCAACCCACAGAATGGAAAAAGATTTCTATCAACTACACATTCAATAGAGGGCTAATACTCCAAATATATAAAGAACTAAATAAACCTACGTATCAAGAAAATAACCCAATATAAAAATTTGGTAGATCTAAACAGAGACTTTAGAGGAAACTTAAATGGCTGAGAAGCACTTAAAGATATGTTCATAACCTTTAACCACCTTTTGAGATTTCAGCTTATACTATCAGAGTGGCCAAGATCAATAAAACAAAATACAGCTCATGGCTGTGAGGTTGTAGAGCAAGGGGAACACTCATCCATTGCTGGTGGAACTGCAAACTTGTACAGTCCCTGTGGAAATCAGGGTAGTGGTCCTTCAGGAAAATGGGAATTGATCTACTTCAAGATCCAGCTATACCACTCTTGGGCATATATCCAAAGAACGCTTTATCCTATCACAGAGACACTCAACCATGGACATTGCTGCTCTAGTCACAATAGCCAGAAATTGGAAACAACCTAGATGCCCCTCAACAGAAGAAAGGAAAAGAAAAGCGGTACATTTACACAATGGAGTATTAACACAGCCATTAAAAAAAATGACATCAGGAAATTTGTAGGCAACTGGATAGAACTAGAAAAAAAAACCATCCTGAGTGAGGTATCCCAGATCCAGAAAGACAAATAAGTTATGTGTTCACTTATATATGGATACTAGCTGTTAGGTCAATGTTAACCAAGATACAGTCTGTAGACCCACAGAGTTATGTATAGAGTAAGGGATTGGGGGCCCCTTAGATCTCCCTAGGAAAGAGAAATAGGAAGGATAGTTACTGATGGTGGGAAAGGGCCGGGAACAGGAGGATGAAGTAAGGGAGGGGATAAGGGAAGAAATATGGGGAGAGACAGCTAAAATTAAAGGCCACTTGAGGTAGTATGGAAACCTAATACAGAAGCTAGTTTCTAAAAATATATACATATATGAGGGCAATCTAAATGAAATCATGAAATAATGGGGGAAACAGAGCCCCATCTGTGCATCTCTTGTCACCAAATGAAGCTTCCAGTAATGGGAATGAGTTGCATTTAATTAGTTGTTGGTCAACACCCAAACAACCCAGGCTGTTGCCAAGACTATATTGATCTCCACAAACCCCCAGCAAGGCCCTATTGCTGAAGACTGCACCTATGTACCCCATCAAACATGAATAAGTTAAGCTAGTGCCTAAATAGATCCTTCACTCCTATGTGTACTTCATAGACCTTGCTGTAGGAAGGTACCCTCTGTGCTACCAAAGGAGAAATAAGCACCAACCCAGCTACAAACACTTTGATCTACAATAGCGTCCAGCCTGCAAGAGATGCCAGAGCAATGGTGACACAAAGCTTGTGGGAATAACCAACCAATATCTGATTTGATTTAAGGCTAACTCCATGAGATGGAGCCACTACTTGGATGACCAAGAACCAGAAACTAAGTAGCCCAGAGACCTACGGGAAAACCAAATAATACTGTTAGACTAAAAGAATGTAGCAATAAAATGATTCCTAATGACATTCTGCTAGGCTCAAAGGTCGATGTTTTGCTCAGCCATCATCAAAGAAGCTTCCTCCTGCAGTAGATGGGAGCAAACACAGAGACCTACCGACAGACAACATGCCCAGAGCGAGAGACCTCTGAACACTCAGCCCTAAGTGGGATGTCTCCATTAAATCCCTCCCCTCCTGGAGGGCTCAGGGAACCCTATGGAAGAGGAGGTGGAAAAACTTAAGAGCCAGAGGGATGGAAGACACCAAAATCACAAGGCCCCCCCACTAAGTCAACAGGATTGACACACATGTGACTCAGACAGACTGAGGCAGCATCCCCGGAGCCTGCATGGGTCTGCACCAGATGGGCCCTAGAGCTAAAGGAAGTGGACACACTCCCTGGCCCCTAACCCAGACACAACTATTTCAACAGCAAATGAAATGTTAGTTTTCTCCAAGGGAGCCTCACTGGGGGAACACACTATTCTTAGGGGCAGGCTGGCTATGGCCGGCAGCAAACAAACTCAATGGTGTCTTAGGAGATTCCTTGTCCCAATGTTGTGTCTGGACTTTAAAAAAAATGTTATCCTATTCTTTATTTTTATTTTGTCTGTATACATATTTTTCTCTCTTTTTACCCTATAGGTCTTTGGGTATATTATGGCTTCTAATTTGGAGTTTTCATGGGATTCCCAAGTGTGTGAATGAGTGCATTTCTGCATCTGTTTGCTCGTTTTGAATTATTCCAGTGTGTCTGCTAGCTCTATCTTATTTTACTATTACCAAGGGATAATATATTCTGTTTGTTTTTAAATGAGAGACAGAAAGGGGGTGGATCCCATGGGAGAGGAGGTGGGGGAACTAGGAGGAGCAGAGAGAGGGGAAACCATAATCAGGATATATTATATGAGAAAAAAAATCTATTTTCAATAAAAGAAAGGACAGACATTCTTCAAATTAAACTTGAAGTTTTAATAATCCATTCTCTTTTTCCTCACTGAAATACAAGCACAGATAGATGTATTCATGAATTTTCTTTTAAACCTTCTCAATCATAACTTTCTTTTAGATTAAAACTTATGCATTCTATAATATTCTTAGCCAAACAAAACAGATGATTCATTTTTAAAAAGTCTTCTCATTTTTAATTTTTTAAAAAACTTTTATTTATTTTTATTTTTTTCCACTGGCTATGACTAATTCATGGAAAGTTTTAGTTTGACTTATTAAAGGAAATGAAATTTGAATGAGGAAAATTTCTGTTTCACTCAAGTAGGGAACTCAAAGCTGGTGTTGCTAAAGTGTGTGTCCTCAGTGTCTGCAAAGAGAGTACACAGTGAGCCGTGTGTGTGTGTGTGTGTGTGTGTGTGTGTGTGTGTCTGTGTGCTCAAGGACTTTATCCACAAACTACCCTTGGCATTCAGATACCAACAACACTAAGCTGGGTCCAGGTGTTTTCTCTGCACCCTGGACCTGTTGACTGAATGAAAAAAATGCACAGTCTGGAGGCTTTGCATGGAATCCATGGACCATCAGCCAAGTGAGATTTTACATAAATGTGGAGAAACATTCAGCCCTTGGTTGCATCAGTAATGTCATTTGCAGGCATATTGCAGAGTGAGAATGCAGGGCTACCTCTTCTTCAAAATATTAAGTATTGTAATACAGCAACAGCACACCTTTAAAGAAAGCATGGGCCCAGCCGTACAGTAGTTCAGGTCGTATGCCAAGGAGCCAGGCTGCCCTAGGGATGTGTTATAGTTAGGGTTGCTCTTGCTGTGACGAAACACCATGACCAAAAGCTAGCTAGAAAAGATTTACTTGAATTTTGCTTCCACATTACTGTTCATCACTGAAGAAAGTCAGGACAGGAACTCAAACAGAGCAGGAACCTGGAGGCAGGAGCCGATGCAGAGGATACGGAGGGGTGCTGCTTACTGGCTTGCTCAGCTGCTTTCTTATAGAAAGCAGTCCAAGGGTGGCAGCACCCACAATGGGTTGGGCCTGCCCATATCAAAATGCTCTATAGTCTTGTCTACAGTCTGATCTTATGGAGGCATTTTCTTGACTGGGGCTCCCTCCTCTCAGGTGACTCTAGACTATATCAAGTTGACATAAAATTAGCAAGCACAATTGACTGCTTGCCAACTTGACACACAAACACTTCACTTACTACAATATAACATTTCCTTTTTTGGTTCATTCCCCAAATCTCAGATTAATAAATATCACAAATATAAAACATATTACAAGCCGGGCGGTGGTGGCGCACGCCTTTAATCCCAGCACTTGGGAGGCAGAGGCAGGCAGTTTGAGACCAGCCTGGTCTACAGAGCTAGTTCCAGGCCAGGCTCCAAAGCCACAGAGAAACCCTGTCTCAAAAAATAAAAAAAAACAAAACCATATTACAAACTTGTAAATCCCATATCTTTACCAACTCAAATATTTTAAAAGTCCAGTCTCTTTAAAAATCCAAAATCTCCTTTAAAATAAAAAAAAATTAAGTCAAAGTCTCAATTGTGGGCTTCTGTAAACTCAAAAATAAGTTAAATACTTTCTTATTCCACAAGGGAAGAAACAGGGCACAGTAACAATCTGAAGAAACCAAAACCAAATTCCAACAGTGTAAACAAGCCAATGTCGAATTTTGTAGGATTTACTCATGATCTTCTGGGTTCCTTCGAAGGGAGTGGGTCTCCTTTTCAGCTGCACCCTCTGCAGCACACGCAGTGGTCTTCTAAGTTCAGGCTGTCCATGAAAGTAGTACCTGGCATTGATTTGTTCCTGTGTATATGCATTGTAATAGATCACTTCAAGTGTTTCTGGTGGAAGGAGGGATGAATTCAAGGATTCCTTGTGAATTTAGTATCATGCAAGGGAAGTTTGCTGTCACTTAATAATAAGGGAAATGTGTTTGCTGGAGCGCCCCAGGCCTGAAAGCCCCGTAGAAAGTTCTAAATGGTTATGGTACTATGGGATTTCAGTGTGATTCACCTGCCCCCATTTTGCTCACTAATGATCTCTACCACTTATGTTGGCATGAGCTATGTTTTAAGCACATTTTTGTGTTATTTATTTATTTAGCTATTTTCCGGGGGGCAGGGAATGCCACCTTGCACATCTGGAGATCAGAGAATACCGTTCCAGAGTCAATGCTCTCTTTCTACCCTGCATCTCCCAGGAATTGAACTCAGGTCTTCAGACTTGACAGCAAGTGTCTTTACTCACCGAGTCATCTCACTGGGCCTACCTATGGTTTCAAAGGGACATACGTAAAGGGATTACGTATGTCTTAAAATTCCTTCATATTTCTAGCCGGTATTGATACACACACATTACTTTGGTCATCAAGACAAACAAACCCTCCCCAGCTAAGTTTACTTTTCAAAGTAGCAGGCAAGAGGAGTTTGCTGTTGGGGTTCATTTTCTTTGCAAATGTGTTTCCTCTTAGCTGGAAAGAGGAAACAGCTTTCCTCTCTGTTCCTCCCACCATAGAAGACAGGGCGTGGGGAGGAAGTGAGGTAAGGTGTGAGGAGTGACAGAGGAGCCTCTTAAAATCAATATCTTTTTTCTTTTTAAAGGAAACTTGGCCATTGATGACCCCAGGACAGAGGTGGTGACGGTAACCAGGGATGTTGCTGCTCACTGCTTTTGGGGTCCAGAATATGAACAGAGTGAGAGTCTTGCCTTTGACTCCAAGGCCATGGCTGTGCAAAGCCATGATTTCTGTCTCCACAGGGTCCTCTATCCCCAAACACATTTTCCTCTTTCCATTATATTTGTCACCAGTCATATGGGTAAGAAAAAAAAAGGGAAAACATTTTTGAGAAGTCTACAAAGTGGATTAGGCAGGGATTGACTCACAGTGAGGCTGGAGGGTTAGTGACAGGATGGTGAGCTAAGTACAGAGAGAGTGACCAGCTGTCCTGGGCTGGTGAGAGTTCATGCACACGTGTGACACATTGCCATGGTGTCTGTGAAGCACCACTGAGGAGTTCAGAGTTTAACGTTTGTCCAGGAGGTTTAGAAGATCAACTCTGACCTAAAATCGGGAACAGAGACTCTAACTGTGTCCATAATTGTCACTTCAAAGCAACCTGTAGAGTGAAGCCCCTTTCATTTCCATTTAAAAATGATTTGTGATTAAAGAGGAAGCAGGATTCTGGTTTAGGCTGGGATTCAGATACATCTGAACTCTCAGAAATTATTCCCTTAACTTGCATCAAACGCAAATTTCAGTTCCTAAAAAAATCCAAATAAGGTACTAAATATTAAGCAAAGATGATTAATCTTTCTCCAAAATGATAACCCAGCAGGAAAACCACTGAGGAAAAAAAATGGAGGTTCATACTAAAAGAAGCACCTCACATAGATGTTTAAAAGTGGGTATCTGTGTTTGGTGTGTGTGCGTGTGTATGTGTGTATAAATGTGTGTGTGTGCATGTGTATGTGTGTGTGGTATGTGTATTGCATGTGTGTATGTGGTGTGTGTATGTGTGTGATGTGTATGTGTATGGTGTGTATGGGTGTGGTGTATATGTATGTGTGGTGTGTATGTGCGTGTGTGGTTTGTATGAGTGTGGTGTGTATGTGTGTGTGGTGTGTGATGTGTATGATGGGTGTGCGTGTGTGGTGTGTATGTGCGTGTGTATGAATGAACCTGTGAGTGTGTGCAGGCACCATTGTCATTCTGGTTGAGTGGCCCGGCTGGGCATACAGGTCTAACTGTCTCTCAGGTTGACAGTGTCCTCTCTCTGGCTTTGCTCTATCCCTTCCCTTCAAGGAGGAAAAAGCGTTCCCCACTGCTCTATAGCTCTCCTGCAAGACTCACAGGTCAGAGGAGGGGACCTTTCATGGCAGAGAGCTAAATGCCTTCATCGAGAGTCATGAGCAAGGCCAGACACTCCAGTTGGTTTTTACTTAAGGGGCTTTGCTGAGTTTATCCTGTGGATTACAAAGAGCGTTCATGACCACTAGGAAAAGGAGAGGCCGACAACAGGTGCCAGCAATAGGAACAATAAAGCTGTCTTTATTGGTACTTGCCACATCCTGACACAGTTACAGTCTTATCCAGTGAGGAGGGTGGGGCTCCCAGGAGCGGCCGAGCGGGCTCTATCCCCAGGCAAACCCTATTGCTGGAGTTCTTTGCACTTCGTCATGTGGTCATTTTGAGATTTTTTTTCTCGTTTTACAATGGGGGAGACCATGAACCACTGGGGCTAGAGCGCTTGCTAGGCTCACACCCTTGGCTTTAACAGGGCCAGATCTCATACCCTTGCCACAGGGAACCTCTCAACAGACAGCTTTGAGCCGGTGTCTGCCACAAGCTACAAGGCTTGGGTGTCAGCAATGCCTGGATCTAAACCCCAGGGAAAGATAGGCTTCTAAGGCACACACTTACACCAAATGGGGCTGTTTTAGTCATGAGACAAAAATCACCCAGGGCAAAACAAACAAGGAAAAAGGAGACAGAGCCAGGACCCAGCTGAATGCAGGCTTCTGGGCCAGCTGCACTGCTGGTTAAGAGCCATAGGGATTTTGTCTTTTGGGTCCAGAGACCAGCTTCCATGGTCGTCAGTGCAAGCGACAGACAGCAGGGCATGGATGTGGGAAGCACCCAAGCTCACACTGCAAGTCCAGTGATGGGAAAGATTGATTTGTCCCATTTCATTTTCTAAAAAGGCCATTGAATGGCCAAGCCAGACAGGATAAGCACTTTAGTCTACTGCATAGACAGGGGCAGGTGACATATGTCAGCCCAACCCCTTGTAATTACTGTAAGTAGGGCAAATGACTTAGTAGCTGTCCCTGTGAGTCCAGAGGTCAGGATTCTAAACAAGTTAGGATGAACTCTTATAGTAACTTCTAGATCAAGCAAACCAGGCTACAGTCAGTACTGAATTAGTGACAATATGCACAACCAATTATTTCTTTCATTAAAAATCTTGTGTAAAATATACATGTGTTGTAAATACTGTCGTGATGATTGTGAGAGCTCTTTAAACATGGCTTCTACGAGATGTTTTTGTAAGCATGATTTAGTGGGGAAATGTGCTCCCAATCACCTCGTGGGCCCAAGGCTTTTTAATAGAGGGTTTGAAGCTCTGAAGGCTACAAATAGGCATTCCCAGCCAGCATCCACTTGCTCCCTAGGATGAATAAATATGTGCCTTTCTGTAAGGAAGTCTGGATGGAACCCGGGCAGATGTGAAAATCTGGCTTTTGCTTTAGTATGCTAACTCAATGTAGTCCAAGTCCTTTCCCTTTGGAAAATTACTCAGCTACATTCAAATGACGAAAAAAAGTTAAAAAATAAATACTCTAGGTTTCTACAGTTCTGCAGGGATTGGGGTGGGGGTTGGGGTGAACACATCTGCCAGCTAAATTTCAGATCTAGGTCTCTGTGGAGGATAGTAGGGCAGGAGGCTGCCTCTCAGGAGCACCCACCTTCTGCCTCTAGTTGGCCTGCTAACTCCTGGCGCTCCTCCTGTCTCGACACATGGACACCAGGTTTCTAGCAGCTTCTGTTACTATTTTGGTTAGTTTGACTTATTTCCATGGAGACTCTCAAAGCACTGGAATCTGTAATTATATTTTGCAAAGGCTATTAGGCGCCGCTGGCACATTTTACAGTTCGTGGTGCAAGGCCAAGGCTGTACGTTTCTGACACCTGGTTATTTCATTCCATACAGTGCAAAGGAATGTCGTAGTGCCAATTGGCCTCCTCGAGGCCAATGTCAGGGCTACTCCCCAGTCACAACATTCCCGGATCCTTCCTACTACAGAGGCAGATTTTTGTGCTTTGCACGTGATGGCTCTGTCATGTCAACATGTGATTCATTCTTAGCTCAAGGAAAACACCCACAATACGGGCAGGTGTCGTGGGATCTGACAACCTTCTCCTGGGTAATCTTGGTCTTGTTATCAGACATCTGAGGTGGAAATGTGACGTACTGAAACTGATTTACAAAAACCACATACAGCAACCAGTAGTGTTTTTAGCCCCAATGTGGTTAGAGCCTACTTCCTCTACACATTTATAACAAAGGCTTTTTTTTTTTTTTAAAGAGCCAATTTATGGTGGGCCAGAAGGAAGTCTGTTTTCTAGTTACTGCTTTGGTAACTTATATAGACTCCTTAGTTTTCTTAAAAAAAGATTGAAAATTTTACTTATGTATATAGGTACGTATATGAGTCTATGTGTGTGCGACATCCCTAAGAGGCCAGAAGAGGGCATTGGATCCTGTTGGATCTTCAGGCAGATGTGAGCCACCCAGTGTGGTTCTAAGATCCATATTCAGTTCCTATGGAAAAGCAGCAAACTTAACTGCTGAGTCCTCTCTCCAGACCTGTCTTCATAGTTTTATCAAGGAAGAGCTCTTTGGAGTCAAGGTGAAGGTTGTGGTTTTCTGTAGCTGTCCGTCTTTCCTAGATTGGAGCCACTGAATATGAGCAGAGCAGTGAGTGGGGACATCTAGAAGGGTGCGGGGACAGGAAATGCCACAACAGGCTATTTTAGACCCAGAATTTCAGAGTTAAAACTACCTTCATTTGGTGCCTATACAAAGTGAGTATAAATTTGCATTATGTGGGCATGGACTTTATATGGCGACCTTGACATTTGGGTACGCCAACATCTTCAGTGAGCCTTGACCTCTGCTTTCCTGCCTCTTCTGCCTTAGAAATCCTGCCTACAAGACTCAGGTGGGCTTCATAAACACAGCCTTTGCAGAATAAGCAGGGGTGAGGCTGAGCAGCTTGTGGAGCACCCCAGAGATCCAATGAGGGGACTTCTGGATTTGCCAGGGAACAAAGAGAGACCTTGGTCTTGTTTCTTCACCCACAAAGCTTCACACTATCACACCTTTGTGTTTTGAGGAATTGTGACTTAGACAGACCATCAAGCCCACAGGCATCAGAAGTGGTTTGAGCTGCTGGTGGAATCACTCAGGCTCACAGGCAGGGGATGAGTCATGGAGAAGAATGGGTGCGTCCAGCAGGGATGCTCACCTGCTATTTCTAGGTAGGAAAAGTGAGTCACTAGATTCATGGTTTCCTGCCTGGCCTGCCCCAGGCCTTGTGCACCTCTTGCTGGCTGTTTCAGTAAGATCTGATCTGACTGTCCCCTTGTCACCTTGCCTATGGTAACTGAGGGAGTTTTCCACTGTGGCCTGTCTCTACCTGTGCCTATCTAACCACATGGAGAAGGTCTGGAGGTCTATGGAGAAAATGTCTTTATTATGGGCTGGCCTGACCTGGCAACACATGGCAGCTGTCTCAGACTCCTTCCTTCTGACCTCATGTCAGAGAAGTCCCAACCCCTGCCCCCATCACCGAGTATTCAGAAGGCAGGAGGTGGACCATGCTTGGGAAAGGTGATAACTTATCAATCAATATTGTCCCTATGCCACCACTGTCACCCCGCTTTGGGAGGGGTTTCCCACCACCACCCAAACGTGGGTTTGGACTTGATCCGACTGGAGCAATGAAGAATGAAGAACGGACAGCAGTAGCCCTGAAACTCAATGTGTTTATTGTCTGCAGCATCGATGAAGACACGGGCCGGCAGATCTCGGGAAGTGGTCTCTGTAGGATAGCAGTTTCAGGCTGCAGTCATCTGGGATGAGGAAACTGTGGTTGGTACTTTCTAAACACGTGGGTTTGGGCTGAAGGTCAACTCTGTCAACATCCATCCTCAGACCAGGGGAAGACCTTGCCATTCCCGTGGGTCTGTGGCACTGGTGTCTTCCACACGGTTGTGCTTCTCACAGGACTGTGTCAACACGACCTCCCATCACCTTTCAGGGAGTAGAGCTTGTTTCACTGTCTGTGTGTGGAGCGGGAGGGGAGCAGAGAGCACACCTTCCCGATCAGGCCTCCTTGGCATAGGAGGGTTAGTGCTGACGAGCTAAGAGGCAAAGACAGGTGAGCCCTCTGCTCTACTCTGCCTAAATCGGCACTTGAGGACACAGCGGAGGAAGCTGCCCAGCCCCCCTTCTATTAGGGAGGACAAAGGTTGACACTGAAGACAACTTTGGACCCTACAGGGCCTAGAGTAGCAGCAGAGGAATCAACATTAACGAGCTGTTCTAGCTTTCTTTATCTGCCTTTAACTTACTTGCCACCCCGAGAGATAAAAGAAGCGGTAGCCTTGCTGGGCTGCTCCTCTGCATGTCTACTGTTCTTTACCCATGATGCAATGTAGGCTGCCATGGAAAGCCAGCTCTCGGAGAACTTCTCACCCCTGGGTAAGCTGCCCATGCCTACGAGGCTGCCACAGCCTTCGGTGATGGGGTCCCTCTCACCAGCAACTGACAAAGCTTGTGGAACCCATCGTTATTTTCCTCCTCATACAGTAGTGAGCTAGAAAGAGGTCAGTGTGTTTTGTTTGTTTTATTTTCCTGTTTCCTTGGGACATTTGATGAGGCTCTGAGACACCCAGTCTTCAAAACTGCAGCCCAGTCACTGAGAGGAAAGAGGCTTCTGGGCACACATTGTACCCGGCGGCTTATAGTGGGGGTGGGTGGGGGTGGGGCAACACCAGTGCAGCTGCTTCTGCCGCTGCCCTTTCTCCCTTCCCAGTCCAGCCCAGGAGTCTGGGCTCAGCAGCTGGAGTGTCCCCCTGTGCCCCTAGCTTATGAGGGAGAATCCCTGGGCAGAAGCTGTGCCTGCAAGAACTGATTAAACGTCTATGCTCTATGATTGGAGAGTTTGGAATGTTGCAGGCCCAGAGCCTAATTATAATTTATCTTTAAATCATTAAATAGTCACTTCCTTTTCCCATTTCCCTACCTTACGTCCTTACTACAGATTAAAAAAAGAAAAGAAAGAAAGAAAAAAAAAGAAAAACAAGCAAACCTTTGGAATAAAAACCTTGGGATGTATTAACAAGCCTCTAATTTTCTGCCAACCAAAAGGCACCAGGTAGAACCCGAGGCCTATTGCTGAGAAGTCTCCCCCATGCTGTAACTGCCCATTTAATGCTTCCACCAACTTATTTTAAAAATGCCTTGATCTTTGTTCTGTGACTATAAAATTTCATAAACCTGCTTCCATGTTGGAACTTGGGGCAACTTAAGTTTGCCTTCCCCAGGGATGCCACTCACAGCTGCTCCAGATAAACCACCTCTTATCCCTTTGGAGGCGAGGGCTGTGATTTGGCATCAATGTTCCCAATGCTGCTTGTTTCCTTTGCTCCTTCACCCGCTGCGCAATGCATTCAGTTCCCCTACTCTTACTCCTGTGTCTCCCTGAAGACACAGTTACTTGCTGTGGAAATAGCTTTTCCACCTCCAGAGCTGACCCACATGCGCAAAGAGGCTCTCCCAGGGCTCTCTCGCCCTCGAATGCCAAGGGACAAGTCTGCAAGCGCTCAAGGGTGTATTGTCCCTTCACAGACCTGCTTCTGCTGGGCTCTGATGATAGCCCAGGGTCAGGTGTGATTAGCTCCATGTCACACCGAGAATCAAAGTCTCCAGGTTATGTGTTAGGCCGCCGCTTCCATGCCCCGGAAGCTGCTTCCAGACCACCCCTTCTTACCCTATAATCAACTCTCTTTCACAAGCCCCCTTTAACCCTCTCCGGCTATGCTGGGTGGCGCTCCACAATAGGAAAGTGACAACTCGGAACTGGCTTGGCTCCCCACTGTGTAGAGAGCATTTGCTGTCTTGATACTAGCTGTCCCCTGACTGGAAAAGTGACACATGTCCCCAGTGCTCCAAAAATAAGTTCTCCGAAACTAGCACCACAAAAAGGAACTAAAGGAGAAGGCGTACGTCAGCTCTCCCAGTAGAGCCAGCTGGTTACCTAGGACTGGCCCGGAGCTGCACATCTGGGCTGAGCCAGTGGTGGGCTGCAGGTGCTGCTGCTATTGGTTAGAACTACAGAGGGAAGCAGTAGCGAAACCCAGGACACTGGCACGGCTTTCTTCTCTTCAAATTCTCTCTAGACGATGTGCTCAGTCCTCCCTGTGTCCTCCCGTCTTTCTCTCCCTTGTGGGCCTTTAGGTATAGCAAATAACTCATACATCAATGATTCATGTTGTCCAATGAATTAAAAAAAAACCTTTCTTTTTATTGGTTTCTCTTTCTCTCCCCCCCACTCTCCTCCTCTGCTCGTCCCCTTCATCCTCCTCTCCTCTTTCATTCCTGCCCCTTCTTCCCTCCTCCTCCTCCTTCATCCTTCTCTCCCCCATTTCCTCCTCTCCTGCCCCTTCCTCTCCCCCCTTTTCTTCTTTAATAAGCCTCACTTTCCATTGCTTGACTGTCAGACATCACCCTCCCCATCTTGGTACCCCATATCCTCCGATTGGTTTATGTGACCATGCTGAGAGGCAATATGGAGGGGACATGTGGATACATTGGGGATCCCCCTCACCTGGGAATGGGCTCTCAAGTCCTTCTGCCACAGGTCTCTGTCCCTATCCAAGTACAGTGCAGGCAACCAGCTAGGCTTCTACTCCAGCTCTGGATTTCTTCTGGGCCTAGAACCCAGCACTCAGTGTCAAGTCAGGAAGCTGGAATCTATTTCCTCTGTGACACAAAGCCCTCTGTGTCCTCGTTGGATGGCCATACCTAGAGCCATGACATCAGCACCTCTGAGGTAGAGGAGTGTCTCTGCTGCACCCACCCAGGACCAGCTTTAACAGACCAATTGCGGTCAGTGCTGCTGTGGGACAGACTTGACTTGCATCGCTGGACACTTTCCATGGGGAGTAAGGAGGCGAGTGTCCCCCCATGGCTCAGTTTCAGTAACAGCCAGTTAGCAGTAACAGCCAACTGTCTGGAAAGAAAGGGCTCTGAAGTGTACATTTGCTGATTCTCATGGAATGAACATTTTCACCAGAGCCAATCTTGAGCTATCCATGTGTCAGTGAGTTGGGAAGAGATGCACAGTAGCCAAAGGTTATATAGCAGTCCCCAGACACAGGTAGAATATGCAAATAATCTGGGCAGCATCAGCAATAAGAAATCATACTTAGTAAGGAAGTGATATGGCTTAGCTGTTTATTACTCCTCTTTTTAGCATAACTCATTCAATTTGTAAGTTTGTATCATTTAACTTGTAATAATGGCTATGTTATCAACCGGCGTACAGGCTTCCTGAGCCATTAGCACCGTGTCCTCTGGAGCCCGTCTGGGTCATTTCCAGCACAACAGCTGGGCCCTTTCTCAGTCCCATCATTCTTAGAGTTCAGCAGCCCTTCATTCATGGATTTCAGGATTCCTGCCAGAGAGCGACGTGACTACCGCTCCTTTTGATAAGTTTGATGGCTAAGTTTCAGTCCTTATTCTACTTGGCTTCCCAGGGGACAGGGCTGTCCCCTCCCCTGACACTCTACAACTCTATTGTTTTGTTTTGTCTTTGCCAGTTATTCAAAACTCTCTAAGACTCCTGTTCAGCTGTTGGTCCTGTGGAGTTTCTCAGGACACGGCCATGATTCCTTCTGGTTTTTTGTTCTCTTCCCTCTAAAGGACAGTGTGTCATAAATCCACGCTTCCAGGGCTGATCTCACCTTTGAACTCCAGCTGTGCACACACCCCTCCCTCTCATCTCATTCTTCATCATTTCCCCATCAATGCTCATGCTGACTGCAGCCCGAGAATGTGCAGCATCTACATACCAACAACCACCACTCAGAAGCTGGAGACTCACCCAGGAAGCTCACTGAGGGCAAATGATGTCACCATCTGCCTGGTGACACAGGCCGGAATCCTTGAGTCATCCCTGGTGTACGTCTCTCCCATTCATTGATGGCCACTTAGTCAATAAATCTGATCTGTTCTGCACCTCAAGCAGCTTGGATGCTTCCTGTCTCCAGCAGCCATTAGTGGGCCATTTATCTCCTAGGTCAGCAGGGAGTCAGGCTGCTCCACCAGAAGCACCCCCCCTCGCCTATCCTCAGAGTTTGAATCCATCCTCCACACTGCTGGCCAAAGGCTTCCGAATCCACATTTCTGATGTCACCATTTCCCTCTTAGCTTTCCACATAACGTCTGTGCTTCTTAGCATGTGACCTAGCACCTGCCTGCTTCTCAAGGGCCTTCTCGTCACCAGCTTTCCTCAGACCCATGCTTTGGCTACAAGGACCTTCCTGCTTCAGTACTCCATTGCCGGTTCTGTTCTTTGGACCTAGAATCCTTCCACCCCATACCGTCAAGACCCCTTTGGCTAAGTTGGCCTTAAAAATTTGTTCTTCATCCTGGGGTGCTGTTGGGAGGTGAGGGAGCCTAGTGGGAGGGGTCGGACCATTGGGTGCATGTCCTTGAAGGTAATTTGAAAACCCAACCCCCTTTCCTTCTGTGAAGTGAGCAAACTTCCTCTACCAAATGTTTGTACCCACAGTGTCTTGGGCTACGGCAAGCCCAGGGCAACAGGTCCAGCTCAGCATTGTCAGAGATCTCTGGAATTATATATGAAAACAAACCTTTCCTACTGATGCTGGGGGAAGAGCACCTCCATGGCAATACGAAGCCCAGGCCTTGGTGCTCTTCCCATCACCACAAACAACAGCATCAAAAACAACCTTCCTCCTTTAGGCTGCTTATGCCAGATGTTTTATTCCAGCAACAGAAAGCTAACACATCTGGGACGCTAACACAGTCCACACTGAGAGACACTTCTCTGCCTTGGCTATGCTAAGCCAAAACCCAATCTCTCTGTTAGCCTCTATGCTTCTTTGGAGAAAGGGCCCTTAGAAGAGAAGCCTCTGTCTTTTGTCACCGAGTCTCTGGCAGCCAGGACTGGGTGGAGTTTCCAGGGAGGAGCTTACTGAGTTTGTGGGATGAATGAAGAGGCATGGATGGTGACTGACAAAGGCGGCTGAGGATGGAGGATCCTGAGGATGAACCTGGGTGCCACCCCTCTCACATAGTGTGACTTGGGCCCCACTATCCCACCAAGCAGCTGCTTCCGGGGATGAGTGTGAAGCTGGGACGAGAGTAGCAGCTACGGAGTCTCTAGCACATAGAGAATAAACAGTAACTATGACTAGCAATACTTTTAGGTATTGAAGGTACTTCATTTTTCTAGAATTCCTACATCAGTGTTCATTCTTATAACTGTTATTTTGACTGTCCTGACTTTTATGAGAAAAGCAGTGAACTGTAAATAATATATTACAAGTATATTTTAACTGGGCATGGGGGCTGTTTGTAAATGTATTAACGATCCACATGATGATGAAACCCAAGGGAATGACTATCAAACTTAGCTGCACTGTCATTCAGGGTTCTCAGCCTTGCCTGTGTTGGCTTATTGGCACAACTTCATATATAGCTCAGAGGAAACACCCTGTCCCCATGACTTTTGCCCTCTACTGGCTAGAAGCATATCCTGCCAATGCATTTGACTATGTTGCCCCCTAGGGATCCAGTTCAGAGTCTCTGTGGTCCAATTTCTAAAGCATACTATTGGTTTGCTACCTAGAGTATCTAGTACCTCGCATGCATTTTCAGAAGATATCAGAGCACAGATGTGACTCCAACCCTCAAAGTCCACTTTCAAGGGCTAAGAAATCTTGAGAACCTTGGAAAAGCAGAAACCAGTCCTGAAAATTAGGAGGACTTCATTTATGTGATGACAAAATCGCTGCCTTGATGTGACAGTCTGGATTGCAGTGAATGAAGATTTATGGAGAGTTCTGCGATGTGTGGAGGACAGAGACACGACTTCTAAGGTGGCTCCTTCAATCAGACCTGCAAGGGTGGCTTTATAAAACAGAACATAACTTGTCCTGGCAGACATTCACTGTTACCGTTTGTGACTGTTGGGGACAGTCTTCCCTGTCAGCTGAGATTATGTCTTATCTCAAAGGACGCACTTGAAACAAAGTCTAGTTTCACAAGAAACAAAGATCTGCTTGGTGTACCGTGCAGACTAAGCTTTTTCATTTATTTGTTTTGTTTTCCAAGACACGGTTTCTCTCTGTAGCCCTGACTGTCCTGGAACTCACTCTGTAGACCAGGGTGGCCTTGAACTCACAGGTCCACCTGTCTCTGCCTCCCAAGTGCTGGAATTAAAGGCATGTGGCACCACGTCCTGGCTACAAACTAATTCTTTACTCCTACCTCCCCCGTGCCACCAGAGATCAGAGCCTGAGGCTTTGATTACTGAAGAGATCTAGCGATAATTTTCTATAGTGGTAAATTATTTGTAGTTTAATAAACAAATCTTGCCTGAAGACCAGAGGCAAGGCTAAAGCCACTAGAGGTCAGGTAATGGTGACACACACCTTTAATCTCCGGATTTGGGAGACAGAGGCAGACATTTCTTTGAGTTCAAGGCCACTCTGGTCTACACAAGGTCAAGCAGAAACAGAACCAGGTGGTGGCGGCTCACACCTTTAATCCCAGCCCTAGGGAGTCACACACCTTTAATCCCAGCACTAGAAGGAATATAAAATGAGAGGAGAGAGAGGCTTAGGCTGCTTAGTTTACAGTCGCCCAGTTCTCTAGTGGCTTGGCTGCTTTGCTTTTCTGGTTTTTGGGTTAATTTATTTATTAAAATACAAATAATATACTACTATAAGTTTCTTTTCCTTTCTGTGTGGTGTGCTGTGTATGTGGTGCATACATGCATGCGAGTATGCAGCTGAGTGCGCCACAGAGCCCAGGGAAAGCCATAAGGCATCTGCCTCTACCACCCTTGCCTTCCTGCTTTGAGCAGTGTCTTCCACTGCGCCAGAAACTCGCCTGGAAGTGCCTTCTTTGAGCTATGGCAGCTGACCGGCAAGTTCTGATGCTTTTGCCTGTCTCTACCCCCATTACTGACATGTGTAGCCACGCTAGGGTTTTTACATGGGGATTGGGGATTTGAACTCAGATCCTCATGCTTGCACAGGGAGACATTCCTCCAGCATCTCTAAAGGTAATCTTCAATGTCTGTCTTACAATCAGGATCCAAATAAGGATGAAAGGTGCACTTTTAGGAGGAAGAGCATTTAGCTCTACTGCTTCCTAGGATCAAAACCCCCTGAAGTAGTAGCTTCTTTTTAATATGCAAAACAGTATCTTTGTGATAATTGCTTTTAGATATCCCACATTCCAGCTTAAACCAGTGATGGCCACATTATAATTTGAGTGAATTAAACCAAACAGTGGGAAAGGGGTCTTTTCTTCCTTTAATCCTTGAGGGGAATAAAAAGGCAAATTCCCCCACTGATTGGGAAAATATTCACCAAACCCACATCTGACAGAGGACTGATCTCCAAAATATACAGAGAACTCAAGAAGCTAAAATCAGAACAACAAATAATCCAATAAAAAAATATGGGGTACAGACATAAACAGAACTCTCGACAGAGGAATCTCAAATGGCTGAAAGACAATGAAGGAAATACTCAACTTCCTTAGCCATCAGAGAAAATGCAAATCATAACAACTCTGAGATTCCATCTTATACCTGTCAGAATGGCCAAGGTCAAAAACACGGAAACAGCTTATGCTGGAAAGGAGCACACTCCTGCATTGCTGGTGGGAGTGCAAGCTTGTACAACTGCTTTGGAAATCAGTATGGCAGTTTCTCAGAAAATTAGGAATCAATCTACCTCGAGACCCATCAATATCACTTTTGGGCATATACCCAAAGGATGCTCAACAATACCACAAGTATATGTGCTCAACTATGTTCATAGCAGCATTATTCATAATAGCCAGAATCTAGAAACAACCTAGATGCCCCTCAACTAAAGAATGGACAAAGAAAATATGGTACATTTACACAATGGAGTACTACTCAGTGGTAAAAAATAATGGCATCTTGAAATTTGCAAGCAAATGGACAGAACTAGAAAAAAAAACCACCCTGAGTGAGGTAACCCAGACCTAGAAAGACAAATATAATATATACTCACTCATATGCAGATATTAGACATAAAGCAAAGGATAACCAGCCTACCGTTCACAACCCCAGAACACCTAGACAACAAAGAAGACCCTAAGAGAGACATGGATACACTTAGGAAGGAGAAAAAGACAAGATCTCTGAGAAAATTGGGAGTTTGGTGGGGGGACAGGAGAGAGGGTAGGAGGGGAGAACGGAGGAAGGAAGGGGAATGGGAAAAATATATAGCACAAAAAAAATCAATAAAAAAGGCAAACCTCAAAGTCTTGCCTGTCTACTGATATAGCCTTTATTGCTATACACATCCAAAGAAAAGCATTAGCAAAGTCTGGGTGATTCTTGTATCCCAGAAGCATTCTCCTCTCTGCCAGAAGGAGAAAGAACTACCACTCAGGGACTAGAGAGGCCGCTAGGAAAGAGATGGCTGAGGGAGAATCAATCTCTCTCTCTCTCTCTCTCTCTCTCTGTGATCCCCAGTAGGCTTCATCCCTCACCCTGAGGATCATGGCTAGGTTTCATGTCAACTTCAAATCTAAATCACACACTGGCCAAGAGAAATGGGTTACTTTGAGTGTTTTGGAGAATTCTCGTGGGGTAGCAGGAGTACTGGGATGGGCATAGATGCTGTTTTTACAACAGCTAGAAGCCTTGAGTGAGGCCCAAGTAGCTATTCTTTTTTTTTTTCAACTAGCTATTCTTTAGTATTAGGCAGATCAGAGCCCCTCTGCTTCTCATGAAAGCAAGACCGAGTGACAATTATACTTGTATCCTAAATTTGAAGAGCTGACACTTCTGCTACCTACATTCAGGCAGTTGACAGATGTGTAGGCCAAACCCTCTATTCCAGGAACCTACCCATCAGTAAGCAGAGGGCAGAAACTCACTGGGTCACTTTCCATGGCATGACTCCCTCTTGATTCTCAGAGCAGTAGAGAGACCATCTCGGGGCCTCTGGGCAGCCCTGAGGATAATAATAGCATTGCCCGGATATTTTCCTTCCAAACAGGTAGTTTAGCCAGATTTAAAGTCTTCTAATATGGAATCTGAAGTTCACAGTAAGGTGACTTTTTGACCCTTTTTTTTTTTTTCCCCTGAGCAGCAGCCACTAAACATGGGGCAGCTGGCAGTTCATTTCCTTCAGGATGCCAGGGCCATCAGCCTCGGACAACAGCTTCCCTGACAGCACTTCCTGTTCAGGGCAGCACTTCCTGTCTCTGAGATTGTTACTCCCGGAAATGCTCTCACCTCCTGAAACAGTTTCCTGGAAGTTGTGACTGGACAACAGTTGAGCCAGAAGGGGACGTTTCCTGCTAGGTATGGGGGAGGGGGTTGCTGGGAGCTTGGGTGGGGGCTGGCAGGGGTCGCCTTAGTCATGTTTCTGGCCTTTCTGTTTCAGACATGTCTCCAGGCTTTTGTCAGTCTGTCTGGATGGCTATCCACCTCCTTTCTCTTCCTACTCATGTTCTCACTCTGGCATTTCATGCCCTCACATAGAAGTGTCAGAAGAGTTATGGGGGCAGCCTTTACTGAGAAGTTTTGCTTCAGAGCTCATAGGCTGAGCTGGGGTGTGGTATCACCCTCTTCGCACGGTGGATGTGTGCTCATTTTGCATGCATAGCCTCAGTGTCAAGAAAGCATGTCATTGTCTCTAGACAAGAAGTGTCAAATAAATGCAGACCTGTTTGTTGGGTTCCTAGTAGCCACCCTGACTTCCTCACTGTTGTCCAGACTCTGTCTCTGTGGAGATTCCCATACCTGCCCTCAACACAGAGTGTTAATGACCTTGGGCAATGGTAGTAGGGGCACGGTGGGTTTAGGAATAAAAACAGGGCTCATCTGTGGCCAGGGAAGCACTGGAGAGTCTTTAGAGGCTGCTGAGGAGTGTCTTTCCCTTAGCAAAGGTGGTTCCTAACTCTCCTAAGGACTTTGTTGTAGTTGTTTCTTATTTCGGGGTGCGGCAACTACCTGGTGATGGTGAAGTGAAATATCTCAGAGCCGAACTGTTCTGTGGTGTCTAGTTAGGTGGAAGGCGAGGGACTTAACCTCCTTGACCTGGTGGAGCTGTTAATTAATCCACTCGCTTGAAATGCCCTACTCTTGAATGGACTCTGAACGTATCCTACACAGTATTCCATAGCTTGCCATTGCCTGCTGTGGCGGTTTGAATGCAAAATTGTCCCCTATATGCTCAGGTGTTTAAACACATGATCCCCAGTTGGTGGCGCTGTTTGGGAAGGTTCTGGAACCTTTAGGACATAGAACCTTGATGGAGGAAGTATGTCACTGGAGGTGGGCTTTCAGTTTATTGACCCACTTCTAATTTGCTTTCTTAGCATGTGATTAAAGATGTGAGCTCAGTTTCCTGTTCTGGTCTCCTGCTGACACGCATCCTCTGCCATTATGAGTGTCCCTCTGGAACCATAAGCCAAAAGGAACTTTTTCTCCCATAAGTCACTCGTGGTCATAGTGTTTTATTAAAAGCAAAATAAATAAATAAATAAATCAAAAGGAGCAAACACAAGTTTTCTTTTAGACTGCTACATTCCTCAGCACTCAACAGAAGAGCTATCTTCTTGAGTTTTCAAGTACACAGTATTAACTGCATTGGGTAGCAGGTGCCTACGACTTGTTTACGTGTAACTGAAACTTGATCCCTGTTTAAAAAAAAAAGAAAACAACTCCTCACAAGCCCTCATCTCTGGCAATAAACCATGCTGTTTTCCTTTTCTGTGAGTTTGGCCATTTTCGAGATATCATGTAGTCGAATCAGGCAGTCTTTGTCTTTCTGTGTCCAGGCTGACCTTACTACTCTTACCTCAGGTTCATCCATGTTGTCTCATGGTGCGGGAGGATTGTCTGTATTCTGTCAATCATGATTTAAATAAACCCTGATTGGCCATTAGCCAGGATGTATAGGTGGGACAACCAGACAGGAAGTAGAGGCGGAGCAAGGAGAATAGGAGAATTCTGGGAAGCAGGAAGCTCTCTTGGCATTCCTGTCCAGACCACTGAAGAAGCAGGATGTGACCTGCCCCGCTGAGAAAGGTATTGAGCCATGTGCTAACATAGATAAGAATAATGGGTTAATATAAGCTACAAGAGGTAATAAGAAGCCTGAGCTAATGGGCCAATCAGTTTATAACCTAATACAGACTCTCTGTGTGATTTTCTTTGGGAATTGCTGGCTGCGGGAACTGGGCAGGACAGAAACCCCAACAAGCCTGCCCTCATGCTACAGTCTCATACTGCAGGCTTCCTTCCCAAAGCTGGAGATTTACATAAGTTCTGCCTCCAGTCTCCCGCCTGACATTTGGATGGTTTCCCTGGCTCAGTTATTGTGAATAACACTGTTGTGGACACAGAAGGGCTGACACGCCTGAGACTCTGCTTTCCATTCTCTCAGGTAAACACCAGGCTGCTCAATCATATAGTAGTTCAAATGGTAATTTCCTGAAGAAAAACTGGCTGTGTCATTTTCTTTTTCTTTTTTTAAGATTTATTTATTTATTATGTGTACAGTATTCTCTCTGCATGTGTGCCTGCAGGCCAGAAGAGGGCACCAGATCTCATTACAGATGGTTGTGAGCCACCATGTGGTTGCTGGGAATTGAACTCAGGACCTTTGGAAGAGCAGGCAGTGCACTTAACCGCTGAGCCATCTCTCCAGTCTGGCTGTGTCATTTTCCACCTTTGCTAATAAGTGTACAAAGGTTTTGACTTCTCCACAGCCCCTTCAATATTGACCAATTAAAAAGATAGCTACTTGAACATGTGTGAGGTGATATGTCATTGTGGTTTTGATTTGTATTTCTCTGATGGTGAGTGTTACTGAATGTCTTCATATTTCTGTTGGTTGTTTAAATATTTTCCTTGGAGGAATGTCAATGCAAGTCTCTTGCCCATTTTAAAGAAAATTATTTTACATGTGTGGATATTTTGCCTGCATGAGTGTCTGCACACCATGTGTAGTGTCAATGCAGGCTGGAAGAAGGCGTTGGATCATTTGGAATGATCCAACATTCATACAGGCAAGTGTGAGCTGTCATGTGTTTGCTGAGAATTGAACCTCTGAAAGAGTAGTCAGTGCTCTTAACCACTGAGCCAACTCTCTGGTCCCCCTTTGCCCATCTTAAAATTATGTTTATTTTATTTTTGATGTTAAGTTGCAAGAGTCCCTTATATAGTTTGGCTGTTAACCCCTTATCAGAACTATGGGTTGAAAATACAGTTCCCCTCTCTGTTGTTATTTCCTTGACTATGCAGCCTTGTAGAATAATGAAGCCCTGATTGACTGCTTTTGTTTTTGTTTCTCCATGCATGAGATCAGAACTAAGTACAATGACATAAACTTTTCCCTTCAGGATTTTTTTTATTTGTTTTTAAGATTTATTTGCTTTTATTTTATCTATGTGACTTCTTGTCTGCGTGTAGATAGGTGCACCATGTGTATGCAGTGTCTGTGGAAGCCAGAAGAGGGTGTCAAATCCTCTGGGACTGGAATTACAGATAGTTGTGAGCTGCCATGAGGATGCTAGGAGTGGAACCCAGGTCCTCTCCAGGAGCAGTAAGTCCCTTATTGGCTGAACCATCTCTTTAGTCTCATTTCCTCATGTTTCCTTATTAGAGTTTTGCATACTTAGGTCTTACATTTAAGTCTTTAGTCCATTGTGAACTCATCTTCTGTGTAGTGATTTAAGATCAGGGTATGGTTTTATCCCCTTGCTTGTTACTATATGTTGCAGAGACCATCCCTTTCCTATCATATATTCTTGTTAAGGATTAGTTGACTGAATATATACATACACAGGTTTACTTCTCAGCTCTCTGTTCTACCTTGCCTATCTTTGTGCTATTTTCATTTGTGCAGGTTTGAATGAGAATGGCCCCCAGAGGCTCTTATGTTTGGATGCTTGGTCCCTGGTTAGTGGAACTGTTTGGAAAGGATTAGGAGGTGTGGCCTTGCTGAAGATGGTATGTCACTGGGGGGTGTATCTCTCTCTGCCTGCTGCCTGAAGATCAAGATGTGAAGAAGTTCTCAGCTACTGCTCCAGTACCATGTCTGCCTGGCTGCCATGATCACAGAGTAACCCTCTAAAACTGAGTAAGCCCCATTTAAACGCTTTCTTTATAAGAGTTGCCTTGGTCATGGTGTTTCTCCACAGAAACAGAATAGTAATTAAGACATTGTTTCTACTATTAGAGCTTCATAATATATTTTGAAATCAGGAGCTATGTTCCTCTTTATCAAGATTGTTTTGGTCATTCATGACTTATGTGTGTGTGTGTGTGTGTATGCACCCTCATGTGTGTATGAAGTGTATGTGTGTGAGAGTGTGTGTGTGCATTTTAGTGTCTTTTTTCCCATTTCTATAGAAAGTCTCATTGTGATTGTGGCAGGAATTACATTGAATCTATCAGTTTGGGGGGTTAGTACAGACATTTCTAATATCAACAACGGATCTCTCTTCATTTGTGTCACCTTAAACTTCTGGTATCAGGGTTTTATAGTTTTTCATCTGCTATGTTAAGTTTATTCGTAAGTTTTTGTTATTGAAGATGGATTCCCTCACCTCTTGTTTCTTTTGGAGGGTGTTAGTTCATTGGCTTCCATCTCAGTAAGAGTTTTCTTCTAGGATTTAGATGGTGTCAGTGTTCAGGAAAATCTGTTCTGATCATGAACAGAAATTCAAGTTGGTTAACCATGGGGGCTCACAGAGACTGAACCGACAACCAGGGAGCATGCATGGGACTGATCTAGGCCCTCTGCATGTATTCTGCATGAAGTCAGGACTCATCCCTTTGCATGTAATATCTTGCTTAGCTATCAGCATCTTCATGGTGTAGGCATGTCTCATTCTACATATGAGAAATCTAAGGCCCATAAAGCTTAAATAGATTTCTCCAGATCTTAAAGTGTGTGTATCAAAAGGTCAAACCAGATTCTAGTCATACTCCCTGCCATCACCTTGAACCCTTTCTCCCTAGTCAAAGGAACCAACCATGCATGAATCAGAGATTTCTTCCTCTGTGTCATAGGATCAATAGTTGAGTTCCCCAAAGAGAGATGACATCTGATTTCACATCTAGATGTAAGTGGGTATATCAACACACTTAGGTGACATGAACTCTTGTGTGAGGCTCTGCCTCCCTATGCTGCAGAATCTCTGTGAGGCTACCTATGATGGAGGGACCTTCCCCTCCAGCACCTGTGTAAAGACTTGGCATGGTGGCACATACAGATATGGTGGCACATATCTGTCATCCAAGTATCTTGGGAGAAGTAGAGACAAAAGGATCCCAAGGTCTCAGGGAATGGCTAACCTAGCAAAACTGGCAAGCTCAGGTTCAGTGAGCAACCCTGCCTCAAACAATAGGGTGGAGAGTGACTAAGGAGAACAGCCAACATCAACTTCTGGCTTCTACATGCTCAGATGGGTGAAAATACCTGAACTCCCCCCACACCAACACAAATAATTTAAAAAGAAGTTTGCAATTTGAAGATCCGTTGAAAGTTTGAAGCAGTATTACAATATATGTTGATGCATGATTAATACTATCATTGTTGGAATTAATAAAACAATAAATTTTCTTCAGATAGCAGAGTAGTCCTGTGAATAAAGACGCTTGCTGCTGTGCCTAATGATCTGAGTCTCATCTCTTGAATCCAAATGGTGGAAGAGAATAATTAAGTCAAGTAAGTGTCTTCTGCCTTCCCATGCATAGCATGACACTCATGTGCCCCATACATATATTCTCCATCTTTCTCCCCTCCCAACCCCCCGCAGACACACACACTAAAGAACCTGTTTACAGCAATGACTGCTGGGGGTACGTTTTCTTTAGGGGTAGCCTCTGGTGGGTTGCCCACATCCTAGTGTATTGCCCCACATGCACAGGCATATGGAGAGTTGTTGTTGGAGTTTTCTGTCCTGCCCAGTTCCCGCAGTCGTTAAGTCCCAAAGAAATCACACAGAGGTCTACATTAGTCATAAACTGATTGACCCATTAGCTCCGGCTTCTTGTTAACTTTTATAACATATTAACCCATTATTCTTGTCTGTGTTAGCCACATGGCTCGGTACCTTATTCAGTGGGGCAGTCACATCTTGCTTCTTCTGTGGTGGGGAAAGAACTGCTGAGGAATGGGCTTCCTCCTTCCCAGAATTCTCCTGTTCTCATTGACCTGTCTCTACTTCCTGTCTGGTTGTCCCACCTATACTTCCTGCCTGGCTACTGGCCAATCAGCATTTATTTAAAATATAATTAACAGAATATAGACAATTGTCCTGCACCAGAGAGTGCTAATTAGACTCAGTGCTTGCTCAAATAAGCAAGCAAAAAGCAAATGAGAAAAGAAAACAAAAAAGTCAAGAACAGAAAAGAACATGAAGTTGGTATGGAAAAGTGTGTGTGTGTGTGTGTGTAACATTCCATATGTGTGTGTGTAGCATTCCACATATGTGTGTGTGGGCATTCCACATGTATATGTGGGAACATTCCACATGTGTGGGGCATTCCACTTGTGTGTGGGGGCATTCCACATGTGTGTCTGTGGCATTCCACATGTGTGGGAGCATTCCACATATGTGTGTGGGAGCATTCTACATGTGTGTGGGGCATTCCACATGTGTGCATGTGGGAGTTTTCCATGTGTGTGTGTGTGGGCATTCCACGTGTGTGGGGGGCATTCCACGTGTGTGGGGGACATTCTAGGTGTGTGTGGGGGGCAGTCCACATGTGTGTGGGTGTGTGTGAAGGCATTTCACAGAGGAGGAAGGGTGTTGTTGGAACAGAGTCCAAGAATGGAGTAGTGTGAGGAGAATTCTGTGTACTTGTGAGAAAACGAGACAAAGCCTTGTGACCTCAGTTTCTGCACAAGCACAGGATTGTTCTTGTATGTGTTTCTGTGCCCTCCCAGGTGTTGCAGACAGGAGTGAGTTCACATCAGATTATCCATTACACTGGCTATTATTATCTGTGTGGAAAAGCATGTTTTTACCACATGCAACCTGTCCTCGTGATTGTGCCCTTTACTCAGGTGACTCTTCTTGTCTCATGCTCTGAATAAAGCTGGCTACTGCATGAGCCTAGTTTGCCTTATTTATTGGCTCCATTCTCCCAGGTCCCACGACCTCTAGAGTGGTAAACAGGTTGTGGGAGGTGAATCTGATTAAAACACTTTATATATGTATGGAATTCTCAAACAATATCACATTAAAAACATGAACAACTTTTATACAGCATGGTTTGGTGAGGTAGACACAGTCCAATGAAAATGCATGTTATACCCGTATGTTTTGTCCAGTTTCTTCTGGTCTCATTTGCTCCGTGCTGAGCATTACCTATTTTTAGAATACACTTGCTCATAATTCAAGCATCAGATATGTTTTTCTTTACTTAATCATCAGAATTGGCTCCTTCCAAAATAGCTGTAGAGGTGTCTGCCACTCACCTTGTGCCATCAGGATAAACCCCTCCTCTCTTTCCAATCAGGTGTCCCCTCACCCCTAACCCCCACTCCTGGCTCTGAGTCTCTCCCTTGGGTTAATGCTGGGATGGTGTCTGTTGCTCTTCACTAGCAGGAAGAATAATTTCCTGACAACAGATTGCTCTTCTGGGCAGACGTATGGCCCCTTGACACTTAATATTTAAAGAGATACGACATCTACCTCCTCGGAACAGAAATTCAGGACCATTACTTGTTAACTACTTCGTGCCCAGCATCCTCTACAGTACAGAGTCCCTGCTGGGCCTGGTGGCGCAGACATAATGACAGCCCCATTGGAGGTTGAGGCAGGAGGTTTACAGTTGGAGGGGACACGTGAAGGCAGGGATGGCATGTTGAAAGCTGCATGGCAGCAGAAGCTTCATGGAGGCAGAAGCATGAGGCACTAGTTCCATTTTATGTGTAGCCAAGAGCAGAAAGCAGCTGGGCTATAGAAATCTTAGGATCCTTCCCCAGTGACCAACTCCCTGCAGCGAGGACCTACCTCCTGCCTCCTAAGGTTTCACAACTTCCAAAAGTGGGCAGGTATCTGGGGACACAAACACACGAGCTGAGGGGGACATTTCAGAGTCAAGCTCAGCACCCTTATTCCTTCCCTCTAAAATGAGCCTCTTTTAGTGTCGCCTTTAGCTTCACAAAAGGAGGAAAATACGGGCTCTTCTAATGGTTTGCTCTTTCCTGGCACAGGAAAGTGAGACTTAAGGCCGAAGTCACCCCAGACAAAGAGGCAATGCCAGGCTTCCCTAGTCAGCTTTTCCTGGGTTAAAATCAAGCAGGGTTGGGAAGACTCAAGTCCTCTTTTCTTGGCTTAGAAAATCCTAGAGGGAACGAGAGTATCATTTACTACCAGGGAAAGGGGACTGCACCTGTAAAGAAGGCCATGAAGTTTAGACCGGAGAAGAGAAAATAAAGCAAAGTGCAGACCCCTGATGGAGCCAGAGTGCAGCTTTGACTGATCTCTGACCTGTCGTCACTAAGGGGCACCTGCTGTATCCCGGGCTCCTGACACGCATGATTTCCACTGCTCCTCTCAGTCTCTCAGAGCGCACCTCACTCAGGCACCAGACCCTGGGAGAAGGGCCGCTTGCTTTCTGGTTTGCAGGCGATGTGACCAGGGGCATGGAGTGACTCGTAGCCAAATCACAGAGCTGGTGCGGCAGTGACACTAGGCAATGAATATTGCTCTGCTTGGCAGGAAACGTGTTCCCTTTTGGGTCTACCCTCGTCATTCGGCTTGTGGCCAAGCTCATTATCCTTGAGGTCAGAAAGACTGTTTGAGTCAGGAAATGCCACCGTCGCACCTATTGGTAACCTCATGAGGAATGAGGTAACCGTGTGGGCAGCTCGGAGCCTTTCTGTGTTTCCAGTAGCATGGAGGTGACTCAGGGACAGAGCAAGGAGCGGGGATGTCAGGAGGAAGGGCTCCATGGGTGGTTAGCTGTGTTTGATTCTCACTGGAAAAAGTAACACATTTTTCTCCTTTTCAGCCTTTGTGTTGAGTGTTGCTTGTTCTCACCTAACTGGAGGATTCTCAGCAAACTGAAAAAACTCTATGCATTTTATTATATATCCCATGAGTTGAGTCTTAAAATTATATTGGTGATCATACCTGGAAATTGCACTGACATATTTAAGGAGTGACATGAGCCACTAGAATCATGATGAGTTCATGGGACAGGATGCTATGTGCACAGGCACTGGCTTGAAGCCAGAAGGTGGGTGGGTGGTCTGGGCCTTGCTCAACCACTCAACTGTTCAGAAGCAATCAGGATCATGTAAGAAAAATAGCTGCTGTCACCAAAATTGATCACTCACGGTATTTCAGGCCTTCTATTAGAGGTTTTATATTCAACACACACTTTAGTTCTCCTGACCACTTGCTCAGTTCAATCTTTAAAAGATTTAGTTACAAATTTAATCTTTTTAAATTTAAATCTTTAAATGTATAATTAAAGCAGATAATTTTGAGGAGCACATCGGAATGAGAGGCTGAAAAGCTTAGAGAAATCTACTCTCCATAACATTAACAATAGTACTACAAAAACTGTTAACATTGATTTTGGGGGTGCTAGGGAGATGGTTCAGTCAGTAAAATTTTCTTGGCATAAGCATGACCACCTGAACTCAGGCCTCAGAACCTACAGGAAAAGCTGGCAGACTCTGCCTGTAACCACAGGACCGGGGGGGGGGGGGCAGACACAGGAGGATCCCTACTGTGTTTCTTAGCCAGTCATTCCAGCTAAATGCATAGCTCCAGGTTCCATGAGACACCCTCTCTCAGAAAGAGTGGCTGAGGAATATCCTCAGCACTGACCTCTGACCTCCACAAGACACGTACATACATACTCATCGGAACACACACACACAGACACACACACGCACGCACGCACGCACATCCCTATCTCAGAACCCTGGAGAGCAACCTTGCAGGTTTGCAGCAACAGCAAGAGCAGAAAGTTGAATAACTTCGTGAAGTTTTCTCTGCTGTCGTTTTTTCCACACCAGGCCTTTATTATCTCCCTTCTGAGGCCCAGCTTTAGCACAGGTAATGTGGGAAGTCCTTCTGTATATGTGTTGCTTTTATTGGTTAATGAAGACAGAAGCTGCCTGGGCCTATGACAGCGCAGAATAGAGCAAGGTAGGAATTCCAAGCAGAGATAGAGGAAAAAGAAGGCGGAGTCAAGGAGATGCCACGTAACTGCCAAAGGAGAAAGATGCCAGTTGTTGGCCAGAACCTATTGGTAAACCACAAGCCTAGTAGAGATTCATAGAAATGGGTTAATTCAAGATGTAAGAGTTAGCTAATAAGAAGCCTGAGCTAATAGGCCAAGGAGTGTTTTAATTAATACAGTTTTAATTAATACAGTGTTATTATTCAGGTGTAGGTGGCCAGGAAACAAATGAGCAGCTTCCTACTACACACAGGCCATAGGCTTTGGAAATCAACTTCAATCTGGTCACCTCTGAAACCACCTCACCCCACAGTGTCTGCATGGGTAGGGCTGTTGCTGTGCCACAGTGCCCCAAATGATGGAGGCCAGAAAGAGTTAACTCAGAACACACTAATAAATCCTCAAAGTCCACATGAATAATAATAGAACATTACAGGTTCACTCCCTTCATTGTAAAATTTAATGTTTATAGAACTCCAGATAATGGCAAATTACCTGAGAATTACATTTTTTCACTTTGTAAAGATTCCCGAGATCTATATCTTCTTCTAAAGAATGACTATTAAAACCTAAATCAAAGGAAACCCTGATCTCAAGCTGTGGAATATGACTGTACACATTTAGGCTAGTGTAGTAAGGAGGAGGCCACTTGTTGGTTCCTGGCTACTTAGCCTCAAAATAACCACACAGATACTGTATTAATTAAATCACTGCTTGGCCCATTAACTCTAGCTTTTTATTGGATAACTCTTTTTTTTTAAATGTAGTTAAAGAGAAACAGGATAATTTTTTAAAAATATTTTTTATGGTTTATTTAACTTTATTTTATGTGCATTGGTGTGAAGGTGTCAGATCCCCTGCAACTGGATCTTCAGACAGTTGTGAGCTGCTATGTGGGTGATGGGAATTGAACCCGGGTCCTCTGGAAGAGCAGTCAGTGCTCTTAACCACTGAGCCATCTCTCCAGCCCTATTGGTTAACTCTTACATCCGAATTTAACCCATTTCTAGTAATATGTATATCGCCACATGGCTGTGGCTTACTGGGTAAAGTTCCCAGCCTCTGTCTCTGGCCCACTATATGGCTTTTCTCTGACCCTGCCTCCTTTCTCTCAGCATTCACTTGAGTTTTCCCTGCCTAGCTCTGTTCTTTTGTCCTATCACAGGCCAAGACAGTTTCTTTATTCATTAACCAATAAAAGCAACACATAGTCAGAAGGACCTCCCACACCAGGCTAGGTCTTCTCTCTTCATTAAACCATTCTGGGAACACCCTCATAGATACACCCTGAGGTATGTTTCCATGGAGATTTGAAAGCTGTCAAGTTGACAAGTTGTCAAGATTAATGAACTAATTAATTACCACAACTAGCATGCTCCAATTACTAGGTGTGAGTGCCAATTCACACACACACACACACACAAACAGCCAGGTCCCACTGCACGCTGCTGGAGAAGGAAGGCAGGGTGGTGCTGGGTACTGGTTTCTTATCCAGACGTCGGTGATTCTGACAGCCTGCCAGGTGTGGAAGCCGCTGGTCTTTTAGCTTATGGTCCTTCCAGTCCTCCCATCCCATCCCATCTCATCTCATTACATTTTGCTTTGCTCTTGGTTTGCCCTTTTGGAAAAGAACAGCTAATCACTCTCATCTGACCACACTTCTGCATGAACTTGACTGCAGCGGAGTCTGTCTCATGTGGGAGGGATGAGCCCAAGGCTGGCTATAAGCAGCTGACCATGGACAGCATTGTCTCCTGCCTCTACTTCTCACCATACTCTCAAGTGGCAATGGTTTTCCTCCCAGCAAACCCCACCCCATATTTCATGCCAGGCACCCCCCCCAGGCCCTTCTCAACTCTCACATGCTGCCTGTGGTGCCCTTTCTCCTTCCTGCTCTTCCATTTCAAGCTACAGTTTCTGCAATGTGTTTTCTACTCTAGTTTTGCAGACAGCAGCAGATAGTTCAGCATTATTACTGCTGGAGACTGAGTTAAGAAACAAACAGTGTTACGTTTTCTAGAGACCATCACCCGAGCCCCAGGTACAGGGTAGGTGTAGGAAGAGGGGAAGAGAGAGGCCCACCATTGCTCTTCTGGAAAACCCACTTTTCCTTGGGCACGAAGTCATTTGGAAGGACAGAATGATGGAGCCAGGAGGGCTAACTCTTTAGTAATCTGGACCATAAGTTGGAAAGAGGTTCTCACCTGTAAATGCAATGCTTTGGTAACTATAACAGTCTTCTTTTGGCTGCAAAGACTGAAGCAGATGCCTTTCATCTTTGGCGCAGGCCTTCCCCCATTATAGGTCTTGTGCCTGGTTGATCTATGCAAGGAGAAGAAACTGAAATCTGGCATTTACCAACAGCTCTTGAAATACCTTAGACTGCAGGCTAAATATTTTTAATGAAATATAGCTAATAATATTATTAAAACAAAGATGAATTGTCTCATTGTATGAGATATACATCACGCTTCAATCTCCCCCCTACTTTAGTCTCCCGCAATGACAACCATGACAGCAGTGGGTGATAGAGCAGTAGGACTCCACTGTCCATGCTTTCTGTTTGAGCCATCTACATCAGGAACTCCTGGATGCTGCCTAGTGATGTAGACCCTTTGCGCTCAGGTCTAGGCAACCCAACGATGGGTTTGAGGACCAGGACTCTGCCTGTTTGACTATCTCAGGTGATTCCTAAAAATCCCCAAGTTTAAGAACCATGAATTGAATGAGTCCTTTGTGCTGTGAGTCTGATTAAGGAAAGACAAAGTTAATAAGTATAAGTAGAGGATGTCATACCCATTTTTAAGCCAGAGCTCAGAGGAGCTGAGTATCATTTGCAAGACCACACAGCTGGCAGAAGAGCCAGGACCTCTTGGTCTAGCTCCTTTAAAGGTCCATGCCCACTTCCAAGTTGCCCCCACATTCTCTCAGAGGACCCTGGATGCTGGGCCATTGATTTTTTTTTTGTGCTGACTCAGCATCCATCAAGTGTGGCAGAGACTCTGTAGAGAATCGACGACAGAAATCAAGGGAGAAGGTGCTCCCTGGAGCTCCAAAATAAGGGGTGCATGGCGAAGACATTTGACCTGAAACGTGAATTTCTAGCCCCATGCCTTCATGCTGACACCAGCTGAATCTCAGGGTGTTTAAAGGTAGAACTCTGTAGGCACGGTAATGCTTCCTGCTTAAACTTTGCTGTTTCCTGGGTAACGAAGCCTAGCTCTGGTCCTCTACTTGTGTGGTATAGGTGCATGTCATGTGAGTGTGTTCACGTGTGTGCTTGTGTATTATATAGGGACATGTTCTTGCATGTGTGTATTTGCAGATACATGTGTGGGGGCACGCATGTGGAGGGCAGAGACTGATCTCTGTGTCTTTCTCAATCGTTTTCCTTCTTGTTCTTTCAAACAGGGCCTCTCGTTGAACCTGGAACTCATGGTGTTAGCCAGACTGGCTGGTTAATAAGCTCCAAGGACCCACATGTTACAGGGCCACTATCACAGCTGTTAATGTGGATACTGAGGATATAAAGCAGGTCCTCTTGCTTGCAAGGCAGGCTGTCTCCCTAGCCTTCAACACAGCCGCATCTGGAGTCAGGTTGCTTGGGTTCAGTCCTACCTCCTCCAACTTGTGTGATCTTGAGAAAGTCAACCTACTTGCTACCCGGTTAGTTTCCTTCTCTTTAAAATGAGGAGATTCAGAGTGGGTTACCCAATACTTACAAAGGCGTCTCCTCCCTGTATCTATTTCCTTGGCAGTACCCTCCCACATTCAGTCAGATCTTAACCATACACTTTCTTTGAGCAATATCAAGGAAATGGAGGAAACAGAGGCTCAGGAAATGGAGATACAGTCCAGAAGAGGATGTCGAGATTCCTGGATTGAGAGTTACAGGTGGCGGTGAGCCACCTGAAGTATGTAGTGGGATCCTGACTCTGGTCCTCCGCAAGAGTAGTAAATGCTCTTAACTGTTGAGTTATCTCTCCAGCCCAGCGAGCCTTTTATCCAGCCAAAGGTCGAGCAACCTTGTGGGGAGAAGCCCTCATCAGCCCCTGAGGCCAGCACAAACCAGCCACCACACCCACACTGACCTGCCAACCACCATAGCTCAGGTCAGCCAACCCCAGCACACTTCAGTAGCTTTTGAAGGAACCGCTGTATTATTTTTCATGACTGTACTGATTTAGACCCCACCACCAGTGTTCAGGGGTTCCTGTTTTTCCCTGTGTTTATTTTTGCCTTTTTAACACTGGCTGTCCTAACAGGTATTAGGTGGCACTGCTGGCCATTGTCTGTCTTGTCTGGAAAAACATCTGCAAAGTTCTTCCTTGCGGGTGGGGCATGCCTTATTACTCAGGGGGAAATCAGACTTCCAGCCCCCAAAGAGGTGCACTATTACTATTAACCAAGAAAAGAAAAAAGGATAGAAAAAGGGAAGGAAGGAGGGAGGGAGGGAGGGAGGGAGGGAGAGAGAGTGAGTTCAAGTCAGGCATCACGGCTCACATATACACAGAGTGAGAGCTGAGGCAGGAGGACTGCCATGAATGTAAATCAAACCTGAACTACTTAGTGAGTTCCAGGCCAACCTGAGTTACAGTGTGAGATTTCATCTTTAAAAATGAATGAATGAGCCGGGCGGTGGTGGCGCACACCTTTAATCCCAGCACCCGGGAGGCAGAGGCAGGCGGATCTCTGTGAGTTCGAGGCCAGCTTGGTCTACAAGAGCTAGTTCCAGGACGGGCTCCAAAGCTACAGAGAAACCCTGTCTCGAAAAACCAAAAAAATAAAAAAAAAAGAATACATAATAAATAATTAACAATAAGTAATTAAGGAAGGGAAGAAAAGAAAGTATGCGTGACTCCTGGGGGAAGGTATCAAAGATGCTCATGTTTGCTGAGTGAGACTGTTGACTATTTCTGTGAGTCACTGAGATTACTTTTCTAGCGAATAAACATTCCCCAGGTACTGTCTGTAGGATGCCTTGTGTATTATGGATGCTGGAATGATGAATCCCACCCCATGAAGCTGTCCACCCACACAGCACGGGATCAGTTCAGAGATTTGCTGCAACGAGTGAGTTCTGGTTAACTATGCCCTATCTTCTCTTGCTCCCGTGGTATGACGTTCCAACACCACTCTAAAACGGGCAACACTGCTGACAAATGACAGGATGTGGTGAGCCTTGGCATCTTGTGGATCAGCTGGAGGCAGCTCCGTATAAGGAAAGGCTGTGCCCACTGAGCTGTGATGAGCAGGCGGGAGGCCTGCACTTGTCCCTAAGTGTGATAATAAAATACACATTTGTGTATTTGTATCAGGCTCCTATCATAGTGCTCCTAAAAATCTTGATAAGCTTGATATTCTCTCAGTGGTAGGAATGCTTTGGGCATGCCAATGAGATGACTTATGGCTGAGGGCCCCCTTGGCAGTTTCAGGACAGGGCTGGTCCCCAGAGGAACCACTCCACAAGAGACTGCAACTTTCAGCTCATCTCTGGACCTCTGGGAAGGGGAGAGGACCTGGGCATTGAGCTAATCACCAGTGGCCATGATTCAATTAGCTATGCCTATATGGAGCCTCCAGAGAAACTCCTTGAAGACAGGCCCAGGGAGTTTTCGTGTTGGTTAGCCCAGAGGCATACTCAGAAGGGTGTACGGAAGGTCTGTGTCCCTCCTCCATAGCTCACCCTCCGCATCTCGTTCGTGCAGGTGTTCCTGAGCTGCTTTTATCCTGAGCTGGCAGTCATCACGTGGAACACCTCTCTGAATTCTGTAATTTGGTCTAGCAAGCCACTGAACACAGGTCACCGGAATCTGGAGTTCACAGCTCAATGTTTGGAAGTACAGATGACCCGGACCAGCGGCTGGAGTCAGAAGTGAGGGGCGCGCCTTCGGTCTCCCCTAAGCTGGTGTACCTGTGCTGACTCTAGGTAGCTAATATTGTAGTTTAGTTGAACCAAGGAGTGTCTGAGGAGTTAGGAATTGTTTGGTGTGAGGCCAAAGTCCACACATTTGATGTCAGAAGTGTTACTAAAACCATTTCCGATGGACGGGGATGTCCACTTGGGCACTTGTCCCTGGGGGACGGGAAGCTTCCTAAGGCGAGATGTCCTTGCTTTTTGCTTGTGTTGAAAACGAGGTCTCTTTCCTCCCATCTTGAGTCCTAGCGCTCACTTCCCGAATGGTGATTATAAGTTTCACATAAAATATTCATTCAAAGGCAAATTAGAAAACCCACCCAGGTGTCTCAATGAGGCTGGCTTTCTTGGTCCCTGGGTGAAACAGCTCATGGATTTAATGCAGGAAGGAAGAATCCAGAACTGAAAGACGTTAAATGGTGAGAAACTGAATTCGCCGCAGAACTGACCTGAACAGATTAGCTCACAGCGTGAGTTCACTGTCTGGCTGGGGGATTATTATTATTTTAATGTGGATTTTGAAGTACTCTCTTAAGAGAATGTGGTTTCATAAGATTAAGGAAACTTTGACTATCAGAAAAAATATTTTTTTTAATCATCCGTGCTCCGACAAAGAGTTTTCAGGTAGCTAAAAATACCAAACTACATATGAAATAGGGCCGTGAAAACACATAAAAGGGAACGGAGAAGCCAGGGCCTAGGACAAGTTGTGGAAATGCAGCACTCTTGTGGAAGTTACGAAGGGGAGCAGGAAGGTGGGGTGACAGACTGTGTAGCTCATGTTGTCTGACAGAAAACCTGCTACAAGCAAACACTCTTTAAGCGCTGGACTTCATGGGAATTGTGTGGGTGTGGCTTCTCATCCAAGGGACCCTCTGTAGGTCTCAGCACACACCAAAACTTCAAACTGACTGAGAACAGGTGAGCAGCCGCTGCCTGCAGCACGACCTGAGTTGTATCCTCCTCTCGGGTTTTAGCTCTTTATTCCTGCTCTGTCTCACTTGGTGACTAAAAGCAAAGAGAACCTGGGCAGAGTTGTTACCTAATAGGGCCAAACAGCCACGCCAGGAGCTGACAGAAATCACCCCCACCCCCCACCCCCAGTTAAGTGAATGTGGAGCAAAGAGCGAATCCGCAACAAAGTAATTGCAGGCCTAGCATTGTCGGCGACCACAGACACAGGCAAGCTAGAACGAGGCTTTGTGTTCGGCTTTTGTCTGCAGCACCTATGAGGACAGGACTTGTGGGTCGGAAGCTGGTTAGCAGACCGCACTGACAAAAGATGTGATTTTCACCTTGGTGGATGCCAGCCAAGAGAGGAAAAGGTAATTACTGGAGAAGCAGAGCTGACCTTTGCACAGCACAGAGAAGAAATTATCCCTAGTGGCTTAGGGCTTAAGATGAAAAATACCACCAGGATACCTTTCCTGTTGAGTCAAGAGCAGACGCATCACATCAGACTCAATGTTGGAAGAGACCTGGGCAAGACCCTCTTCCCCTGGCAAGTTGTCTCCGATACTGAACAGCCTTCAGGAGATTGTAGAAAATGCTGCTGTCAGGTGTAAAGGAGGAAAACGGATCTTCCTGGAAACGGGAAAGACTACCTACCAGAGCAGGGCACACTTTGAACCTGGAAGACGGGTCTGTGGGGCTTTCTAGCATGTCCTCATTTTATAACTGCTTTTAATAGGTAAGAGTTTCAAGTGGCTTTGAACTCATTATGGAGCTGAGGAAGACCTTGAATCAACCAACCTTCCTTCCTTCCTTCCATCTTTCCTCCCTTCCCTCCTTCCTTCTGTCCACTCTTCCTGGAGGCTCAGCAGCATCCTCCAACTGGCTTCTCTCATGATGACTGCAGTGCCCTCTGCCTCAGAGCTCAGAGCTGCACATCTGGAGGGAGGGACAGTCTCCTGGAGAATCTCTGTCTACATGTCTCTCAGCCCAGATGGGCCACAGGCTGTTGCTGACCCCAAGCTGTGATATCCCAATCCAGACTTGGTGCTTGAACCGTGTTCAGGAACTGAAACAGACTCCACACCCGGAAGCAGACTAAGGCGGGTGCCGCTGGGGGACAGCCTGCATCTTGCAAAGCCTGTGGGCTGCACCAGGTAGAAACACCTCCAGGAAGGAGGAAGAGGATGAACCTCAGAAGTACCACCAAGGAACCAAGAGGTGCAGGTCAGGGAGGAACTGCATCTAGGAGGTTCTATGGCAAAGGAACACACCATGGTGGAGGCCAGTGGGGCACCTGGAGGGCAGGGTGGAGGTTGGGGGGCACCAGGTGATCAGGGTGGAGGTTGGGGGGGCACCAGGTAGGAAGGATGGAGGCTGGGGGGGCACTGGGTGGGCAGGGTAGAGACTGAGGGGCACCGAGTGGGCAGGGTGGAAGTTGGGGGGGCACCGGGTGGGTTTCCCACAGATGAGCACTAAGCAGAGATGAGTAAGTGGAGCTGGGAGGGGTCAGGAAAGAGCAGTCCACAGAGTGAACACAGAGGCTGGGGAAACTCTGGAGCCAACCACGTGATGCTCAAGCCTTGGTCCTAAGAGAGAAGAAATGCCACTGTAATGCCTCAGACAGAGTAGGAAGCATTAGACCCAGGGTTTGAAAATAATCTCTTTGACCCAGCTTGGAGAGGTCATCCCTGAGCCAGTAGCTACAATTCCTACAATGACTCCTACTTTCCTTTCTCCTCCAGACAAAGGTGACTCATTCAGAGAAAGAAGCTGCGGTTCCTATCAGCGAGGATCATTCTGGCCTGCCTGGAACCATCGTCAGCAGAACCCCTGAACTCTCTAGAGTGGCTGGGGTTGGATGATGTGTCGTGAGTCATTCTACTTGGAAGTGGCCCTAATGACTGTCGCAGAACACAGTCAGACCTCCTGTTCTTGGGGTTTCTGACTCTCTTTTCTAGGGACCTGGACAAAGGCAGCTTTGGAGTGCTGGATAAATCTCCAATGATGTCTTTACAGTTCCACGATCCTCTGTCTTCCCACTCTTCCTGGAGGATCAGCAGCATCCTCCAACTGGCTTCTCTCATGATGACTGCAACATCCTCAATCTCAGAGCTCAGAGCTGCACATCTGGAGGGAGGGACAGTCTCCTGGAGAATCTCTGTCTACATGTCTCTCAGCCCAGATGGGCCACAGGCTGTTGCTGACCCCAAGCTGTGATATCCCAATCCAGACTTGGTGCTTGAACCGTGTTCAGGAACTGAAACAGACTCCACACCCGGAAGCAGACTAAGGCAGGTGCTGCTGGGGGACAGCCTGCATCTTGCAAAGCCTGTGGGCTGCACCAGGTAGAAACACCTCCAGGAAGGAGGAAGAGGATGAACCTCAGAAGTACCACAAAGCTGCCCAGCCCAGGGATAGCAAGATACCCAGGTCTGCTATTGTTGAATTCAGGAGAGACCATTCATTTCAGATAGCAGAGTTTTGTGATCAGGGGCTTTCTCTGGAAGTTTCTGCACCTGGCCCACTATGATTTTACCCCCAGGTCCCATGGGAGGATACATCTCAGAGTCTTTGGCTTCTGGGACAAAGGCAAAGAACTCAAGGGCAACTATTTCCTGGTGTAACCCTTCACAATGAGAAGCACTCACCTTTGGCCACAGTGCTATGGCTCTAGAGACCATCATCTAAAATCTCACATCTGGAACGATAAAAAGAGGGGAGGGGCCTTCTCCAGAAGCTCCTGAAGCAAGACTAACTACCGGCTCCATGCTGTGCAGCTGTGGATCTAGGCTCTTTGCTGAAACAGGCCCTACCCAGCCTCAGTTACTTGTCTGAGATCTAATGTCTCAAGAAAACATTTACGAGTTGCCTATTGTATGTGAGCGCTCCTGCTAGGGGCCAGGAGGTGTTTAGTGGCAGCCCCAACCCAATCCCCACTTCAAACCCCACCTCCTCTGAGAAAGCCTGCCAACTGGTAGCTCCTCCCCCTGAGATGCTCAAGATCACACTTATAAGGTATTTTTAAGACTTGGTCCTTAGACCTGCCACGTGATTTCTTTCCTGACTTTTCCAAAAGTCACCCAGGAGTTGCTTTACTCTGTTTATTAAACCTGGTTTTACTAATTTGGCTGGATTTGGCTTATTGCATCGGTGAAGAAACCCACTACTGGGGATTTCAAAATACTTACCAGGAGGCAAAGCCATTTGTTACAAATCTGCTTTCTTGGGGCTGGAGAGATAGCAGTTAGGATCACCGTCTGCTCTTCCAGAGGACCTGGGTTTAGTTCCCAGCACCCACATAGCAGCTTGCAACTGTCTGGAACTCAAACTCCAGGGGATTCAATACCCTCACACAAGCATGCATATAGGCAAAACACCAATGCATACAAAATGAAACAGATAAATCACAAGTTTGCTTTCTTCTGGATGCTTCTGATTTAGGGAATGAGAATGCAACAGTTCTGAGAAATAACAAGGGATAGGAGGGGGGGTTTCTACTTTCCCACTTCAAGAGTAAGGGCAGAGTGGGGTGCATATGCTAACCAGAGACAGGCCTGCTCAAGCTGTCACCAGATGAGGAACAGGAAGTGACACTAGCTGGCCCTCACTTAAGCTCAGTAGCTTTGCTTTTATAAGCTGCAGGGGAAGCATGTACAGCTGTGGGTGGACTTTGTTGACAGCCCTGTGGGTGACCTTAGGCCACAAGACTGCCGAGCAAGGGGTCTCGAAGATACTGGGCACTGCATTTGCTTTACACTAATGTTCTCCCCCTCTTTGTGAAAAGAAGCAATTAGGGGTTCATGGCATAAATCACCTATTGGAGATACCAGACATTTCTAAAAGCGGCTGTCGTGTGCAACCACTTTCCTGAGAGCAGCTCCTTCGAAATGCTGAAAAGCCATAAATCAATGAGCCTAATGGATTTTGTCCTGTCTATTCAATATCTTCCAGGGCATTGAATTTAGAATGTAATGCACTAAGGAGGTGGGGGTGGGGGAAATAAGACTCTCTAGCAAACCAGGCTAGCCTGAGTATTTTCAAAGTGAATATGCCACCTAAAAGGTTTCCTTTTTCTTGGTATAAGGCAATGGTTGCTTCTCTTAGTGGCCAATCTATCACCCTCTTGCAGCTTGTCTCTTAGGAGTGCAGAAAGAATACGAGCAGGAGCCTAGGGCTGACACTCCAGCTGTTTGGCCTCAGGCCAATAATAACTGTTTTGAGCTAGAGTGCTTGTCTTCATACAGCAAACATAGGGCTCTTTAAATTTTTTATTAGCATATATTAGTGCCATGACATATTAGATTTCCTTGTGATATTTCCATATATGTGTATAGCATACTTGGATCATGTTCATTTGATATAGAGCTTTTGTAATTACAAATAAGAAAGGCTACACTAACCAGGTAGCCTTTGTCTTGGAGAAGTCGCTTCACATTTGTTAGCTTGAAATGTTGGTCTCTTGCTCCCTCATTCTTGAGGTCTGGTTTAAAGGGCAGGGCTTTCTACCCGACTGGGACAGAAACTATGAAGGAGTATCTCTCTGCCTCATTAAACAGCAAATCAGAGGATGAACCACATCACTGCAGACCTAGTGTGGGAGGGTGAGTACCCATCCAGTTTGGACTGGGGAGGGGCCCTAGCATCCCTGGAAACTTTTTTTTTTGTTTTTTTAAGAGAATAGTTTGCTGCTCTGCTGACTTGGAAGAACTATTTTTCAGGACAAAGGCAGAGTCTCTTTCTTCCTGCCTGGAGCATCGGAGTCCCCTGAGAGCATGGGTCAGGGTAGCTCTGTTCTCAGGCCCACCCATTTGGTCATGAGGGCTGCTCTCATCATTTGTTTGGGAAACTCAGCTTGGAAAGCAAAACGATCATGCAAGATTTCTTCATCCTGTGGTTTGCGAGCCATCAAGTTGCTCATAAATTTGATGTAATTTGAGCTGTTCTTGCAGGCATCACATGGCAAGTACTCGTAAGAGCTGGCTAGACTCCACAGACTCCTAGCTTTTAGACCTCATCTTTGTTTTTTTTTTTTGCTTATAGGTCATTGATATACAGCCTTTATAAAAGAGAATAAAGACACACTGACACAACTAATATCCTTTAAGTCAGTCAATACCTTTGGGCTTAGAAGGAAGTGTAATTCAGTACCCCTCTCTGCCACTGGGTCTGTGGGTGAGGGACAAGCATTAAGACAAGAAAGTCCCTGGGTTTCCAGACACATCCAGATGGAGTGTAAACATCTTCTTTCTTTCTCTCTCTCTCTCTCTCTCTCTCTCTCTCTCTCTCTTTCTCTCTCTCTCTTTTTCTTTCCTCCTTCATTCCTTTCTCTTTCTTTCTTTCTTTCTTTCTTTCTTTTTTTTTGTTATTTTTGAGACAGGGTTTCTCTGTAGCTTTGGAGCCTGTCCTGGAACTAGCTCTTGTAGACCAGGCTGGCCTCGAACTCACAGAGATCTGCCTGCCTCTGCCTCCCAAGTGCTGGGATTAAAGGCGTGAGCCACCACAGCCTAGCTAGTACTCACTTTACCTTGGACTACAGGGTTGAGTCCTAAATGAAAGCTTATTTGTAATCTGCTGAACCAGAGTCAAGACTCTGCCATTTGTGGTATCTCAGGCATCGAGAATGACACCCAGTGATCTTTCTGGGGTGATCTAAGACCACTGTACCCATCTTTCTAGGTAGTTACTAACACTCTGCCCACACTTGCCTGTCACCCCCTGTAGCTCCTGTTCTTCTTTGAGTCTGACCAGGAAGACAGAAACTAGAACTGATCATCCAGCCATCTCCCCAGAGGTTAGGGAGCTACCTGAAGTTAGGGTATACCTCCAAAGTCACCTGTGGGAACAAAGGACCTCAGTGCTGTTTTAAAAAAGGCAAAATGGGCATACAATCAAACTAGGAAAAAACTCAACATGGTAGAGGGGAGGTGGACATGAAGTTCCACCCCAACCAAGGACCCATTCGCATTTGATTGTGGCTGGGTGAAGGAAAGGCACTTTTCTTCAGTTGAGTGGCATTTTCTGTACTGACTGCACTCCAGGGCAGTCAGTAAGTCAATAAAACTGAATTCTCTCTCTCTCTCTCTCTCTCTCTCTCTCTCTCTCTTTCTCACATACACACACACACACACTTTTATATATTTTTAAGAGAGGGCAGAGAAGTGATGAAGTTGGGTGGGTACGAAGGTGGGGAGGATCTCAGAAGAGCTGGAGGATGATATTGGATATGATTAAAACATAGTATATGAGAGTCTCAAAAAGAAAACAAAAGAAGAAGAGAAGGAAGAGAAAGGGGAGGAGGAGGAGGTGGCAGCTGCCACCCAGAGAAGGGAAGGGCTAATAACACCTATATATATGTGTGTGTGTGTAGGACGGCAATAGGAGCAGAATTCAACAGACTTTCTGTTCCTGCCCTAAGGACAGAGCTAGAAGACCTGACCAGTTAGGTCAGTTCTGCTGGATGCCACACAGGCTCTGGTGGAGCAGAGTGTTTCTGACTGCCTCTAACTTCCTGGATGTTGACAACAGAAGAATCACAAGCTACTGTGTGCACATGTGTGCTTTGGGAACTATGAGGAAAGGCAGAGGTTCACCTAAGGACTTGGCTGGGAGAGAGACGGTTTAAGCTCTCCCCTAGTGTTCACCTTAGTCTAGTGGGATAACTATCAGCCCACACACGCCTAATATTTGGGGAGACCTTTGAGGCGCAGAGCATTATACAATCGGCCTCATCTCTTTCTTGCCTTGAGCTGCTGATGCCAGTTTAAAGATGGAAAAGGTGAGGCTGCCCCATGTAAGGTCATGAAGATTATATGTACTAGAAAGAGCCTTGCATTCAGGTCTGTGTATGTTCGATATCCACCTTCTCCCTCTCCACCACCTTCTCCTCCTCCTTCTTCTTGTTTTTTTCTTCTTTCCTTTCCTTTTTTTTCTTTTAAGACAGGGTTTCTCTGTGTAGCCCTGGCTGTCCTGGAACCCACTTTGTAGACCAGTCTGGCCTCGAACTCAGAGATCCAACTGCCTCTGCTTCCTGAGTGCTGGAATTAAAGGTGTGCGCCACCACCACCACTAGGCTTCAACACCCACATTCTTAACACTTGGCCAGGTTTCTCAATGCCAATGACTTTGCAGTTGGCAAGCTCATATTTTTTCTGGAAGCCAGAAAGAACAAAGGCAACCCTGGAAAATTCTGAAAGGTAATTAGGAAGTCATATCTCTTCCTACTGGTAAGTCTGGGGCCAGGTATGTGGGCCTTAGGGGGCGCCAGACCTCACTGGCCCCTAGGTGGTGGCTGTCAAGTGTTTGTACAGAATGTGACGGGTTTCTGTGGGACTGAGTCGTGTTCCCCTGGCATTCGTAGGTTGAAACACCACCCCCCTGTGACTATATTCAGAGACAGGGCCTTTAAGAAGGGCAATAACTCTTAAAATGTCAGAACTAGGAACACATTCTCACATTTCTTTTTAAAAACAATGTGGGTTTTTTTTGTTGTTTTTTTTTAAAACTAAAGACTTCCATTATTTTCTCTGGAAAATTAGTAGCATGCAAACCTCTTACCTTTTTAATGCCTCCTAATATCCTATATTTAATACATACATCAAATTTAACAGCATTAAAAGCAAACCAAATTATATTCAATATGCTTGCTTTTGTTTTTTTTGATCTGACATTCTTGTCTGGGTCTTTAAGACCTTGTGTTTACAAAGGTTTCTCTTGCCAGGTCCTCTCCATCTTCCTACATATTGCTCAATTTCTTGCTGGGCAATTAGGTTAAATAGAAAGCTAGCGCTCTCTCTCTCTCTCTCTCTCTCTGTCTCTCTCTCTCTCTCTCTCTCTGTCTCTCTCTCTCTCTGTGGCAGGGGGGCAGTATATATGTGAGCATGGAGGTGTGCTGGCCTGTGCAAGTATATATGGAAGTCAGAGGTTAACCCTAGATGTTTTCCTCAATCATTTCTCCACCTTATGCTTTGAGACAGGGTCTCTCTCACTGAACCTGGAACGGCCCCCATTTTGTCTACACTGACTGGCCACTGAACCCTAGGGATCTGCCTGCCTGTCTCAGCTCCCCCCCCAAATATAGATTTGAACCACACATGGGTGCTGTGGATCTGACTCCATGTCTTCATGTCTGCATAGCAAGCATTTTAACCCCTGATATTCCTGGCCCCACTAAACACCAGTTTTTTTGTTTTGTTTTGTTTTGGTTTCTTGGTTTTTTGAGATAGGGTTTCTCTGTAGCTTTGGAGCCTGTCCTGGAACTAGCTCTTATAGATCAGGCTAGCCTCGAACTCACAGAGATCCACCTGCCTCTACCTCCCAAGTGCTGGGATTAAAGGCATGTGCCACCACCACCAGGCTAAACACCAGTTTTTAAAAAGCACTACAATCGGAGTGTCTACAACTCCCCTCACCCCCAGGCAATAGAAGCATAGTACAATAGTACAGAAAGGCCCGGAGTGTCTGTACCACAGCTTAGAGCCGTGGTTCTCAACCTTCCTGACGCTGCCACCCTTTAACACAGTTTCTCATGTTGTGCTGACCCCAACCTTAAAATTGCTCTGTTGCTACTGTAATTTTGCTACTGTTATGAATCATAACTCAAATATCGCATATACAGGAGATCTGATATGCTACCCCTGTGAAAGGATCGTTTGATCCCTGAAGGGGTCACGACCCACATGTCGAGAACCACTGGCTTAGAGGCCTTCCTAGGGGGAGACTGAAGGTTTGGGGAGTCATTCTAAGGTCCCTCAGAGCACAGCCCAGGAGCCACTGTTTGCTTGGACAAAATGTTAACATTTTCATCACCCAGCACTTTGGCAAAATGTCTAGCCACTCCAAGCGCTGGTACTTGTGGGTTCTAGGTCACACATGTGCTATCAAGCGTTCAGGCAACTTACATAGCCACCCAGGGCCCTCAAGCCCTATGTGATCTACCTGCAGTGTGGTCACGTGATTTACACCTGCCACAGCTGCGGGTAAGCTCATATGCACATGCGCTGGGCGACCTTTAAAAGCTAGACATGCCAGCTCCACTCTCTCCCTGCACCAACTTTCTCAGGTCTGTGCACGTGTCTTCTCTCTGTCAATAAACTCTTAAAGTGGGTTCTGTCGTGCGTCTCATGATCTGTTCTCGTGGTAATTTATCAACTGTGAGATCAGGGCTCCCAGGACCATCCTTAGGTTTGAGCTCTTTCTAGAAAGACTTGCAGAGCTCAGGAAAGCTCCTCAACTCACAGATTCACTGAAATGGAAAGAGCCAACTAAGCCTACAGAGCCAGGGGTGGGTGGGACAGGTTCTGGAGAGAACAGCCCGCGATCTTTCTGACTTCTTCCCGCGAGGCTGTACCCATCTATACCAGGGACACTGGTGAGTACCGCAAAGTGGGGAGCTCACTTAGTCTCTGGTCCAGGATTTTGACTGGTGACGATCTGTTGTGTAGAAGTGGTGAGCATCTCTTGGTTGACCTCTATTCCCTCCTTACAGGAGGGGATACCAAGTGACTCAATGCCCTCAGGTAAGATAGTCTTATCAGACAGAACTTTCCAGGCTTGCAGATTTCCTCCGGGAGCTACGAACAGAGGCCAGACCCCTGTTTGGTGAGGATGATCTTTGAGTGGACAGAGGTACTAAAGTGTCTCCAGTGGACTGGTACCAGCTGTTAAGTAAAAATCATAAGAAAAGGGTAGCTCCGCCGGCGCAAGAAATCCAATTAGGTCAAATCAAACCAAATCAAAAATGCCCATCGTTTTATTAAGTAAGACGCTCTCAGGTGGCCAAGTGCACGGCTGGGAGACAGGGTGCCCATGCAGACCCAAAAACCACATGTTTCTTCTCTGGGAGCACACTTAAATAACCTGTGGGAGTGGTCCTGACCTTCCCTCCAGGGAGGGGTCAGGACCTGGCATGCTGGGATTTGGAGTTCAGAGCTATGCAACTCCCAGGCCAGGTTGGCTGGGATGGATTCCAGGGGCTGGAGGCTACGCTCCCAACTTAACACCAGCCATGAACTGTTTCTATGCTAGGATGAGGGAAATATAGATATGGATACACACATTTGGAAACTTCTGTAGCAGTTAGATGGGAGTACTACATGTGAGTGAGCTCATCATGGAGTATTATGACTTTTCTTTTATATGCCTATTTTTGCTTTTCTAGTGTTTTCTTTTAGTTGTGGTTTAGTGGTTAAGAGTACTTGATAATTTTGCAAAGGATCCGGGTTTGGCTCCGAGCACTCACGTGACAACTCACACTCATCTGTAACTTCAGTTTCAGGGGACCCAATGCCCTCTTCTTGCCTCTGAGAGTGTCACACACACACACACACACACACACACACACACAATACAGAGACATACACGTAGGCAAACACCCATACACATAAAATAAAAATAAAAAAAATAGATTCATGTGCCATGGAGGAGATATTTATTAAAAGGTAGAAACTGCTTTTCTTGAGGAAGGTTCGACAGTTGCTGACCTTGGTTCTGTGCCCGTTATCTCTTCCGGTTCTGAAGCCCTTCTCTTTGTTGTGGTTTGGAATGGAAATGATCCCTAAAGGCCACAGGCTAAGGACCTGTTCCTCAGCCTTAGCTTAGGAACTGGGAAGTGGTAGAACATCGAAGAGGTGTGGTGCTGTGGAGGGAAGCTAGGTCATGGGGCTGCACCCTTAAGGACGCCTCCTCTTTTGCTACTTGCTCACCTTGAGGTAGGCAGCCTTGCCCTGCTGGATGCTCTGTGCTATCGTGCTCTGCTTTGCCAAAGGTCTGAAAGCAATGGAGCCAAGTGACCATAGTCCAAGCTTTGGAAACTGTGAGCCAAAACAAGTCTTCTCTCTTTATAGGTGGATCCACTGGTTCCCAGGGTTCCTTTTTGTAATAGGAGGTAGGGTGGGCAAAATTAGATCAGTATTTTTTAAAAAGTTTGTTTTAGAGATTGGTTAAAAAATATATTACAAGCCAGGCAGTGGTGGCAAATGCCTTTAATCCCAACACTCGGGAGGCAGAGGCAGGCGGATCTTTGGGAGTTCGAGGCTAGCCTGGTCTATAAGAGCTAGTTCCAGGACAGACTCCAAAGCTACAGAGAAACCCTGTCTTGAAAAACCAAAAGAAAAAAAATTACAACCCAGTTCATTTTCACATAGACAACCATTGCTTCCTATTCTAACCCTTCCAGTGTTATATATGCTATCTGGCCGGAAGATTAGAGTCTGGACCATTAAGCAGATGTCCTGACCAAGTAAGGATACTTAGGTGGGAAAACTGGAGATGGTCTTGGAGGAACGTTGGGCAAGATTTCTGTGTGTCTTCTGCAGGGGCTGCGATGAGCCAAGAATCACGAACAGGCTTGCAGGAGTTGACTTGCTTATAATTGGTTATTGTTTTACACAGGCAGATTATTCAGCGAGACCCCCTTCCTTTATTTCTTAGAATGAAAACCCACAAATCCTTAAAATTCCACATACCAGAGGGGGTGCTCCCTGCTATCCGCCACTGTCTCTGTGTCAAGGAGATGGCAAGTTTGTGCGGGACTCATAACTCTCAATCCTTCCCTCCTCCTTGAATCTCCCTTGTGAGCATCCTGCACTTGCACTGACTTCATGGCCTTGTCCCAGCCTGGTGGACTACCTACCTACTTCCTGGTTCCCCGCTGCGGAGTATTTTAACATTCCAGTGACTGGCAGATCACTCCTGGTGCCTCCTGGTGGTTTATGAGAACCCACTGATGCATATATATCCCAAGACTTGGGGTAGCAATGTGCTCCGTGAAAACCTATGCCCTGGTTTCTTGTTCAGCCAGCAGTGGTCACGTGAGTTTGCATTCATCGTGGAGAAATCAGGGACCTCTGGGAGCGCTCTTTCTGGCAGCAGGCTCCTTCCCTTAGCTTTTCCTCCTGGAATGTGACTTTGATGCTAGAACCAAAGGGCCTATCATATGACCATGAAAGCCACTTTTGAGGAAGGCAGAAGGGGATCAGGAGGTCTGGACCTGCACTGATGGCATCACACTGACTCTTCATTGCCCATCTCTACTTATTTTGCAGGACCAAGAGGAAAGCTCATTTTCTAAGTTACTACTATTTGGTCATATATATGTATATATGTATGTATGCACATATGTATGTATGTATATATGTACATATATGCGCAGATGCAGAGGAGTGAACATCTGTGAGTGGTTGAGGGTGGGACTGGATTTCTGCATTGCTCTCCAGTTGCTTCTACATGGAAAAGCTGAGACTCAAGGCTTTAGGAAAGCCACTTTCTTATTAGATGGGTATATACACACACACACACACACACACACACACACACACACACACACACACACATATACATGCAGAACATGTTTGTTGATCCCTTTCTTCCTACTCCTTTTTGGTCTAGACAATTCCTCTCATAAAGATTAAAGTTTATATTTTATGTAATTGGCAGGTTTTTAAATAGCATTTATTTAATCTTAATTTATGTGCATTGGTGTGAAAGTGTCAGATCTCCTGGAACTGGAGAGTAGATAGTTGTGAACTTCTATGTAGGTGCTGGGAATTGAACCTGGGTCTTCTGGAAGAGTGGCCAGTGCTCTTAACTGCTGAGCCATCTCTCCAGTCCCCAATTGACAGTTTTTATAAATTCATTTCAGGTATAAGATCAGTTCTGTATGCACTGATTAGCTCATGACAGGCTCTTAACAAGCACACAACTCTCTGAAAATATGAAAGGCTATGAATGGCAAGGCCACCACAGGCTATGGACAGGGTCAGGACTTTGAGTCTATTAAGAGTTTTAAGTTCTTTATTGTTTTTTATGATAAAACATTTGACTATCATGAAATATATGTTCATGGTGTTCTGAAAAATGGTTAGCAAGACTTCTTATTCTTTCTTCTGGAGCCTAAGTGAGATAGCTTATTTATCTAGAATTTACCAATTTATCTAGAATTTCAAGGCATGTCTACTTGACATGTCCTCTGTCATGAGGACTCCTTTATTCTCTCCAAGACTTAAAATATCCAGACAAGTTATGAGCTGTCAATTCATACCTCTGTCATATGAATGAGTTTAAGACTTCATCAACTGATAGTAAAAAAGCTTTGCAATAATCTAGGAGATGTATGCATCTTCCAATCCATTCTGGATACAGTTTCCAGGGTTTACAAGCACGCGCGCGCGTGCGTGCGCGCGCGCGCGCACACACACACACACACACACACACACACACACACACACACACACACACACACACGCACTCATTCCAGCTGAAGCCATTCATCTGGTTTTTGTGGCTGCACACGGTTGCTGTAAAACAATCCAATCTTCCATCTCAGTTATTTTTAATTGCTGGATTAATGCGCCAAGCAGTTATTTTTGGAAATTCACGTGGCTGCATCATCGGAGCCACATACCACGGCGATAAGAGGATCTGCATGTGCTGGTTATTTGAGGGAAAACAACACATTATTTACTATTTCAGTGAAAACTTACTGAGAGGAGGGAGGAATAGGAGAGACAGGAAAGAGGGAACAGAAGGGAAGTGGAGAGAGGGGGAGGCATTTGAGAAAGGGAAGGGCTTGTGTAGAGAGCAAGGGTTAGGGGTGGATATGAAAAGCAGAGGAAGAGTGAGGAAAATGGGGGAAGGGAGAGCTAGATTTGAGGAAATGATCAAGAGACTTACACGAGCTAACATGGAAAACAGCAGATGGTGTCATATAGACAGACCTCCAGAACAGGTGAAGGAGACCATGGGGAATTAGAATTTATTCATAGTTCTCTTCCTTTTGGATAAGAATGTGGTAGGTTTTCACAATCCAAGCACTTAATGCAAAAACATAAACATCGATTTAATTTAGGCTCAGTTTCAGAATGATTTTGAGGTATTAACTAGAAAATATACCCAACATTATTTCTCTTTGTGTTCTTCTTACTTGAAGAACTCAATGTGCTGAAGAGTGTTCTGGTGTGGGATATAGAGGGGTCTAGGTAGACCCCTGACACCTGCGAGCGAGCTCCAACCTGAAGCCACCGCTGGGGAGCAGGTGCTCCAGGCCCAAAGAGGATGGTGAGGAGGCTCGACTCTGAACTGGAACATGCGTAAGTCTGGGTTGGAGAGGCCCCTGAAGCCTCTGAAAGGTTCCATCTCAGCGATTCCTGGAGACATTACCCAGTCCTGCACCCAGGACATCTATTGCAACTTGGATACATTCATTTCTTGCTGTTGGTCTAGAGGGTCCAGGCCCAGGGTGAGGCGCACACCAAGGCTCAGCCACGCAGATGGTGGTGGAACATGGCTTGCAGAAAGGGGTTTGCATCTTCTTTTGCAGTTGCATGCTGCATCCCTGAATGTCCTTAGACCTTGTCTGAACCCATCAAAGACCCTGGGTGACACAGCAAAGACTTAACAGACTTGGAGGTGAGGGTCATTCTGAGAGACTTGCTGGGTGGGAACAGGTATCTGGCACTTTGCTGGCGTGGGGTAGGGTGTAGCATTTAGCTGAAGAACCATAACCAAAGCCAGAACAAACATTTTGCACGTGGGCGAAACATAACACTGTGCTGATTGCTCCCGGCGCAGAGTGGCATGTCATCCTGTCCACCCAGGAGCAGGTCTAGACCAGGGTGGTCTGGCTAAATCTAACCTCCAAGTGCTTGAGAGGTCCATGGTCTCTGGAGCATTCCTGGGAGAATGGAAAGCAGATAAAATTTTACCCCCACCCTCACTGGTGTTAATGGCCCAAGCCTACATCGCATAGTGAAATATTCATCTTATTTTTTTTTCTAGCTAGCATTCAATCGATTGCTAACTCTCTAGAAGCATTTAGAAATGCCAAGGTTTACCCAGCCACACTAGATGGACCCAGTTAATGGGAAATGCAGACCACTTCCCCCATTACTGAAGTGGGGGCTCCCAGAGCCAGAATCCCTTATTTCCATAGAGGAAAAGGCTATGGGTATTTTGTTGTTTTACAATCTCATTTGTGTTAGCACGTTGTCTCATTCATGCTAACCTCTCCTTTGAGCCTGAATGGTCTTGATTCATCTTCTCCAAGTTTCCTAAACCTCTATTTGATAAATGGTGCCACATATGTATAGAGGATGGGGTTAGAACAGGGCAACTGATAAGTATATTCATTTTTCAGTTTCCTTATGGGATTGGGTCCCATGGCAACCCCCAGTCTATGGATGCTCAGGTCTCTTATATAAAATTGCACAGTGTTTGCATATAGACCACACACACACCTTTCTGTAGATGTTGAATCATCTCTGGTGCATATCTCACAGTGTAGTGCTATGGAATCATATTTAGGGGCTTTGACAAGGAGAGATGTCGACACAAGCCAGGGTAGATACCCCACCCCCAAGTATTTTTAATTCATGGTTGATTGAATCCATAGATGCAGAGGAGGAGACAGAGAGCCTACTGTATTAAGTGACTTCTCTGCCACGCTATCATTGTGTCTTGGAATTCTTTAAATGGAGCTATTGGAAGAGGGGTTAGTTACAGAAAATTGGCAACAACTATATTAGGGGTGCCAGGAATGGCAGGACTCTGAAGACAAGCCTCCCCCCACCCCTAGAATCTGGGAAAAGACCAGGCCACATTTGATCCCAGGGTGAGGGTGAGTCTGAGCCAGGATTTCCTTTCTCATCACCCTAGCCCTCTCCGGGGGTAAGAGGGAGGCAGTGGTGGTTGAGAAGGTGTAGGGGGCTCTTTGTTTGCAGGTGGAGCCTTTGACTGTGTGCGGGGTTGTCACAGAAAAGCTCTGTCCTAAATTACAGACGGTTAGGGGCTCTAGAAAACTACACAACGAAAACCGGCTACATACAATTCCCCTCCAGTTTCTCTACAGCCATGGGGTGTAATAGTAAAGGCCACTCAAAGATGTCCCAAGAAGACATCTGCAGCCATTTTCAGCCGTGACCACGAGACCTGGACGGAACTGGTTTAATCCTGAGTAAAACTCTTTCTCCCTTCTTGCATTAGTGAGAAATGTACCTTGCTTTGAGATGGCTGCAAGGCTCTGTGAATTGGGCATGGGATGTGGCACTGGAAAAGAAGGCTGGTGCGAGCGGTGGTGAGCTCCTTGCAGCCGCTTTCAGATCAGTCTGGCTCCCTAGGACGCTGCTCCCTTTCGGAGGACAGATGGAGCGAAGCAGCCATCTTGTGTGGGTCCAGCATGGCGCCAGTGTTGCTTCACAAGGACTGTGAAGTGTCTATGAGGTTCTGCAACACTCCAGCATCACACAGAACCCAGAAGACAGCCAGACAACATCCCTTCTCCTGGGTACCCTTCCCTTCACCTACTACACATAATAGCCATGTGGGTGGCTTTAAGTGTAGAGCAAACCCTGATAAGCCTGCTTTATAAACAGACCCTGAACGGGAGGGTGTCAAGGGTTGGGGACTATTGACAAGCACAGCTCCCATCTAAGAAGCCACCTGGTAATCCCACAATCCTAAGATCTGAATTTTGGCTGTGCTGAATTATTCCTTACCAGAAATAATGTAAACAAACAAACAAATGACTATTTGTATGTAAGCTGTTAAGGACAATTGTATACAGATCAAAAAAATAGCAGAGGAGTCATTTTATTGGCTGTCCACAGGATGTTCATCACACAGGAGGCGAGGACTGCCAAACGGTGGCACAATACAACACCCCATCTAAGCGCTGACAGAAGGTTAAATGTCTGTACGTGGCAGGACAGACCCCAGTAACCCTCTGCAGCAGGGGACCACCATCCGCATACAGCTAAGCCCGCGTAGGATGGCATCGCCCTTTGTGCTCAGTCTGTTGCTCTGGAAAGTTTCACAAGATTAAAAAGAAGGAAAGGAAGGAAAACAGAGAAAGCAGCATGTCTTCTGGGACACCACCACTGTAGCACAAGTGTGGTATGCAAACCCAGGTCTGGTCGGCCTTTCCCGTTAGTTTTGTTTTGTTTTGTCTTGTTTAACGAACAAATGGAATGGCCTGTCAATTTCAATTAGTAGCGTTACATTAAGTGCAATTTCAGTCTGGCCACCAGTGTCGAAAACCTTCCTCGTGTCTGTCCCAAGAGCAGCCGACAGAGGGTGCTGCATCCACGCAGCCTCTTTCATTCCAGGCTCCTCCTCCCCTCCCTTCCCCTGCCCACCTGGCAGATTCCAAACAAAATGTCCACTGGGCTAGGTTCATTGTTTTCTTTCCGTTTGTTGTCACCTGTGGTCCCACGGCTGGCCATGCAGGTCACACGGAGCTGAGTTTTACTAAGCCCCGCACGGAGTCTTCGTGCAGAGAGTCCTGGCTGGCCAGGCCCAGCATATGCATGGTACGGCTATGTGTCAGGGGGCTGCCTGCCCCCAACATCCTTGGTGGCGAGGGTGCCTCATCTGGGGTCAGAAACTGGTGGCCCCCGTGCTCGTCCTTCAGAGGCATAATGTCTGAGAGCGTGGCCTCGGTGGCAAGGTTGGGCATGGAGGAGGGTGGCGTGGGCTGACCCAATGTCAGGCTAGCACATGGGGTGCCCAAGCCTGGCTTCCCAGGCATATGCAGCTCTTCGCTGGTGAGGCTCGGCTCGCTCTGAAGCAGAGGAGTGGCTGCGGCCTGCAAAACGAATTTGGTGCTCTGAATGCACTGGTCTTGGTCGCACTGGAGAGTAGCGGGAGCCAGCAAAGAGAAGGTAGAGAGGAGGCAGGGAAGGGAGAGGGTGAGACAGGGGCGGGTAGGTGTGGGAGAAGAGAAACCGTTAGTGACTTGTCAGTAAGGCAGAGACAAGGAGCAGGCATCCGGAGAAATGACACATACAAATCTGAGTGGCCTAATACAGCACGCTGATGAGCGGGCACTCATTGGTCGGCCTCCAGGGTGCAACGTCAGCTATAAGCTATGATACTCATGGCTTTCATTCCAAACTTAAAGGATGCCATTTAAAAATAATCCCGGAAAAGAGTCACAGGATTTTACCACCCTCAGCAGTAGAGACCACTGCTTCTTGTAGGCTGAGAACTTTTGTTTTTGTGTACGTATTTGTATGTGGTATGCATGCAAGTGTATGTGCATGTGTTTGTATGTGCACCTATGTGTGTGTGTGGGGAGGGTTGAAATCAGGTACCTTCCCCCATAGTATATACTGAGACAGAGTTTCTCTCTTGAACCCGGGATGTACCAATTTGATTAGTGTGGCTGGCAGGCTTATTCCAGCTACCCATTTCTGCCTCCTGTGTGCTGGGTTATGGGGTGGCTGACGTCACAGAGCAGTGAGACACATTTCTGGTTTGTGAGATGGGGATTCCAGTTGCTCTGCCCACCTTGGCTTTGAAGTGTGTAGATGCTTGAGAAGCCAGAAGCCACTGCACAGAACACAGAAACCCTAAACTCCATCCTGCCCAGAGCCTCATAGTAGAGTCAGAAGGCAGCTTCCCAATAGCAAGGAGAAGCAATGAGTGTGAATCTCAGATCAAACTACTAGCTGGGGAACAAGGGTACTTCCTCTCTTTAAATAGGAAGGACAGAGCACACAGGGGCTGCGGGGCTTTCTCAAGACCTTACAACTAGATGGATCTAGTGTTGAGGCTGGGGTCCTTTGACTGCAAACCAACAGCTCCAACTACATATGGTGCTTGGTAAATATTGGCTTTACCTGGCTCAGTATTCCCTGATTAGAACCACACACTAATAGCCCTGTTATTACCAATCGGCACAGCCAGATGTGCCATTCATCACCGGCAACCCAGAAGCATCCAGGAGGAACACGTACAAAGCAACCTTAATGGGGGCAGTGAGAGCAACTGCCTGAGATTGCAAATTTCATCCCCTGGTGCGCGTGCACCCTTCCCAGAGCAAGCCTTTCTCAAGTTCCCTCCTCTGTCTAAGACCAGATGGGAAGGCTGAGGGCTACAGAATTTGAAAGCCCCTAGCTTCAGGGCTAGAGCCAAATTCAAGGGGGGCTCTGGGGGATGATATAGCATTGGGGGTGGGGAGTCTTGTTTCATCCCAGCCAATGGAATCTCAAAGAAACCAGGTGGGGATGTGAAGATACAAACATCACTTTGCTGGCTTAAACAACAGCTATGGCCTGGAGGTGGGGCACCATGAAGCCAAGAAAGCTGAGGCTCGACCCCTTGCTGGCATTGCTTCCTTCCGAGGTCACATTCTTTGCATTTTTTTAACCAGGTAGACTCAGGGCTTGCAAAAGAAAAAAGTGCCACTGGCTGGCACTCTGTTGAAATGCTTGATAGATTCTCATGGTGACACTTGGTGCCATCTGGTCTGTGGAGAGTCTCAGCTGGTAAAATGTTTGCTGCACGAACACTAGGACCTGAGTATGATCCCCAAAATCCATGTTAAAAGGAAGGAAGAAAGAAAGAGAGGAAGGAAAGAAGGAAGAAAGGAAGAAAGGAACCGGGCATGGCAGTATATACCCGCAATCCCAATGCTAGGAAGACAGAGATGGTGGGTTCTCAGGACTGACTGCAGCCCAGACTACTTGATGAGTTCTGGGCCAGTGAAAGACTCTTTCAGCAAACAAGGTGGCAGCGCTGGCAGAGCACCACCTGAGGCTGACCTCTGGTGTCCACATCCACCCCCGCCCCACTCCTGCCCTACCCTACACACATCTGCACACACATGGGCATGGACAAATGCGCACATCTGCAGAAAGTCACTCAGTGATCTCGCTAAGTGTCTATTTTAACCCTGACTCCTACACGCATTAAAAAAACCAAAACAAAACCTTTATGTACATTGGGGTTTTGTCTGCATGTGTATCTGTGTGAGGATGTCAGGTCTTAAAGTTACAGACAGCTGCGGGCTGCCACATGGGTGCTGGGAATTGAACCTGGGACCTCTGGAAGAGCAGTCAGTGCTCTTAACCTCTGAGCCATCTCTCCAGCACCCACACATTGTTTAAATGTCTAAAAGGATGGGTAGGCATAGTTGTGAATACTCCCTGATGGCAGTCTGTGTTCACAGGCCTCCTTAGCCTGTGTGGCTCCTCCCTGCTTTATTTGGTTCCAGTAAGCATAGGTTTGGGGCGATGAGCCTCAGGGCTGAAATCCTGCTGCCCTGTGTCTCTGAAAATCATCTGACTCATTCAGCTGGATTTCTGTCTAGAAAACCAGCCCCTTCAGGGGGCACACAGGACTCAACTCTGCCAGCAGAGTATAGCCTATATCCCTGTTTTATTGGCTAGAACAAGGTACAAGGTGGGGCCTCATCGGATTCTAACCAGTGGTCACTGGAAGGCTCAGCACACTGCAGTTTATAATTTCCATATTATAAATAGTGTCTGCCGTGAACATCTCCTTCAAGAACTTGAATAAAATGAATTAGGACTATGCGTGCGTGCGTGCGCGCGCACACACACACACACACACACTACTTTTTTTTTCAGGTCAGATTTTTTTCTCTATCATATTGTCTAAATTCTAAGGATGAAGGTTGGACGAACTGTCATGGTTGTGAATGAATTTGAGAATATTATAGGTTTGGAAAGCAGCCAGTATTTTTAGGGTTACCATGGAGACACCCATTAAAAATATTCTCACTTCCTTTTTTTTAACCTTTGCTTCTAATTTCTATTTCCTCTTGTTGATTAAAAAGGTTTCTTTAAAGTTTCATTTATTTATTTATTTATTTATTTGTGGTGTGTGTGTGTGTGTGAGAGAGAGAGAGAGAGAGAGACAGAGACAGAGGGACAGAGGGACAGAGAGGACAGAGGATAATGTTTAGGAGCTGATGCTCTCCTTCCACCCTGTGGGTGCTGGGGCTCAAACTCAAGTCCTTAGGCTTGGCTGCAAGTGGTTTTAATTGTTAAGTCATCTTGCAGCCCCCACCTTTGTTGATATTTATATTTAATTTTCTTATTCTCTGTCCCTACATATTCTACTTATTGTCCCTCCATGTTTTTCTTTGATAGATTCTTCCCCTTGCATTTCTTCTTGTTTTCTTTTTCTTCGCATCTATTCTCCCTCCTTTCCTCTCTCCCCTCTTCTTTCCCTTTTTCTCTCTCTTCCTCCCCCCCTCTCTCTCATGCACCAAATGCACGCTCTCCTTGCTCCCCTTGAGCCTTTTCCTGTCCCTCTGCTTTTCGAGCTTTTCCTTTGAGGGCTTTTGACCTTCCAGCAGTAGAGGGCGCTATGACCGCTTGCGTGGTTCTCTCTGAGTTTGGTGGCTCTGCATCTAAGGTATATTTGAATTTATCTAACAGGTTTCATAGTTTTAAGAGGAAAAAGTGCCCCGATTTATGATGGTGACAGTTCATCTGCATGAAGAGCACATGTAAAAAAAACTACTATTTTCGTTTTCAGAATAATCCTTTAAAAAGGGGTTGCATTAATCAAACACTGCTTATAGCATATGAAATTATTGGACTTTTTATATTAAAAATTGGTCAGATACTGAAGGGGGGCAGAGTAGAAGTTGACTTGTGTGAGTGTCTTCCAGTAGACCTTTGTGTCTGGAGTGCTGGGACTTTTGCTCTGAGTCACAGTACAAAGGCAGTATCCATGTTTACACGGTAAAGAAATTATTTATGGTTGCAGATGTTCCAATGCCATTAGATTACGTTAGATGTGATCTAATGTCAATCACATTAGATGAGCATTTAGTGCTTCAATATGAAGACACCACAGAGGGCCAGCGAGCTGGCTCAGTGGGTAAAGGTGTTTGCTGCCAAGCCTGATGACCCGAACTCCTTCTCAGACCCTACATGATAGGAGTGAGCTGTCTCATCAATGCCCTCCATCACTGTATCTGGCATTCAGCTAAGACACCAACAAGGTGAAGCCTTAATAAGAACAAGAACTGTGTCCGAGCCAGGCATGGTGGTGCACACCTATAATCCCAGCACTCACTGGGGAGGCAGAGGCAGGTCGATCTCTGTGAACTTGAGGCCAGCCTGGTCTACAAAGCAAGTTCCAGGACAGTCAGGGCTGTTACAAAGAGAAACCTTGTCTCAAAACAACAACAACAACAACAACAAAGGCTAAAAGAACTGTGTTCTAAGGTAAGACAATAGCAGTGCTTGCAAAGCTAAAAAGTAAACTCTGACCAGTTCTTTACAGCAGACAGCAGTGTGAGGGGCCCGAGAAGCCCCATGGATTTTCACAGCCCTGCACTAACCAAACATGAAACAAGCCCATAAAATTCAAGGTGATTAACCAGCAGTTCAACGACTGGCTAAAATGGGAATGGTCATTCTTCAAAAGAAGTTCATAAAGTCTAAAGTAGACACTAAGCTATCCGAAATGTCCATTGTTCACTGAAGTATCAACAAACACACGAATAAATGGGAAAGTGTGACAGGACCGAAGGGAAATTATGGAAGTAAAATCATAATAACTGAATTCCCTGGAGGAGCTTAGCAGTGGACTGGAGATGCTAGAAGAAAAAATTTTGAACATCAAGAAAGATCAGAAGAAATGACCCAGGCAAAGGAACTGAGAGGATTTGCAGAAACACACTCAGGGCCATGGGGACCTATCCTCTGGCCTGTTATTGAATGGTCTAATGTATATAATCAGAAGCCCTAGAAGAGAAAGAAGAAGACTAATGTAGAGAAATTATTAAAGACACACCCCAAGTAACATCATGGAGGTCACTTTGGACCAGCCTGGTGGTTCACCTGGTATGACCAATACAGGAAGCTCCAATACACCAGCCCGAAGAGCTGCAAATAGTTCGGATTGGGGGGCATGCAGAGAGCCATGGCTAATTGCATTTACTAATACTGCCATTTGCCAAAGTGGAGACTGAAAGCATGTGAGAGTTTATTATTTTTTGGTTGTTAAGACAAATTACCTGATAAAGGCAACTGAAGGAAGGTTTTATTAGGTCTTACAGTTGGAAGGGCTGGTTCTTGATGCCAGGGTAGGCAGTATGGTCACAACTTGCCCACCATCAGGAAGGAGAGAGAGAGAACTGCCTTCCCATGTAGTCTAGGACGAAGACTGGAGAATGGTGTTGCCCTCCTTTAGCATGGGTCTTCTTCAATGAACTTAATCAACATAACCCCTCAGAGGTGTGCCCAGAGGCTAACTCAGTTTAAACAATCCCTATATAACCACACACCTGGAAGCTTGTTCCCTAGGAAACCCCAGATGCAGACAGGTGATGTCCGTTAACCCTCATAGATGGTCGTATTGATTACATCATAAGAGGCTATAGATGGATCACACACAGGCACAGCCTGGCTTTGTGACTGTGACAAATGAATCGTGTTCTACAGGGTAAGCTTGTGGGGTGTGACTACCTCAACATCATAAAAACACCTCCATGTAGAAGCCCTGGGGTAGAGGGTTAAGAAGAGCACTTTTTATGGGGTCAGATTGCCAAGGATGAGACCTCAGCGCAGTCCACGGTTAGCTGTGCCACATACTTAATATTGAGGAATTTGTCTCTTCAATGGGACAATTAGCATGCTCGCACTTGGTCTCATTAACACCTCACCTTTGAGAAGATTAAATGAGATGTAAATAAATGCAAAGAATTGAGTAAAGTGGCACACAATAATTATTGACACACAGTAATTAGTCTCAACCTCTTTCCTTCTCTCTCTCTTAGCCACCACTACTGATAACAATTATTGTAGACACCGGGTTTGAAGTATTGAACCAATGGCATTAAAACACACACTTATCATTACTGTTGTTCTATTACTATTATTAAAATTGGATATTTTGTGTAGGTGTGTGGGTTCACATGTATGTGTGTAAGTGCTTGTGTTGGGGCGTGGGCATATGTGCCAGTGCTGAAGCCAGAGGAGGATGTTGGGTGTCCTGCTCTGTCACACCTTGTCTTGTTTGTTTGAGACAGGGTCTGCCATTGAAACTGGAAGTAGGCTGGTGGCCAGCAAGCCTTGGCAATCCTCCTGTTTCCACCACACAGTGCCAAGGTGACAGGTGTGTGTGCACATCATGCCTGACTCACATAGGTGTTGGGATCCGAACTCAGGTCCTCATGCTTACCCAGCAAGTGCCCTTAGTCATGGAGCCATCCTTCTGGTCCTCCCAGTTGAGACACGATCTCAGGTAGCCCAAGCTAGCTAGCTTGCTATGTGGCTGAGGATGACCTTGAACATCTAATCCTCCTGCCTACAGCCGTCAAGTGATGAAATTAGAGGCCTGAGCCACCATACATCGTCTGAAATGCTTTTGAAATCTAAGTCAAATATCAATTCCTTGAAATTCATAGATCCCTGAAATCTGATTCTCCTTCTCCTTAGAATATGAATGACGATGATAAATCTCTCCCAACAGTAGGCTTCCACGGGGGAGGGAGCATGAGGACCGCAGACTGTGGGGACTGAAAGACTGTGGGAGAAACTCATACACACTATGACCTTCCACGTTTCTTCACCAGTGTGCAACATAGCATGGAGTTCAGAGTAGGGACTCTGGTCAAACTGTGTTTTCTTTAGGCAAACTTCCCTAAGCTCTGTACGCCCCAGATTTCTTAATCTGTAAAATGGAGCCAATGCTAGTGCCAATCTCCTGGGGTCATTGTGGAGGTCATAGGAGTGACGCACGCAACAGGCTAGGCACAGCCCATGGCAAGTCACAGTTGCTGTGTCATGGAAATGGCTGACACACGTTGTCACGTGTAGGTGGGCATGGATGGAATGAGGTGAGCGGGTGACAGATCAGATTAGTGCTGGTCTTGTCACACAGCTGTGTCCTCTGGCCTCAGTCTGATTGGCTTGGAACTTATGGCTTGGAACTCTGGACACCATGAAGATGTGTTCTGGGCACTGGGAGGGTGTGCTGGTTACTCTTCTGTCAACTTGACAAGGCCAGGGTCATTTGGGAAGAGGGAACTTCAGTTGAGAAAATGCTTCCCTCAGGTTGGTCTGTAGGCAAGTCTGCGGGGCATTTTCTTGATTAGTGATGGATGTGGGAGGGCCCAGCCTACTGTGGGTGGGGCCAGCTATAGACAGGTAGTCCTGAGTTGTCTAAGAAAGCCAAGCAGTGGCATTCCTCCATGGCTTCTGCTTCAGTTCCTGCCTAAAGTTCCTTCTTGGGTTTCCCTTGATGGCCTGTGACTCAGGATATGTAAGCCAAATAAACCGTTTCTCCTTAAGATGCTTTTGATCATGGTTTTTACCACCACAATAGAAAAAAAAAATGAAGACAGAAGGCCATTAAGAAGACTGAAGGGTGGAACAATGACAGCAGGGTGGCAAGAAAGAATGGGCTGAGTTCGTGTCTTCCCTGGAAGGGGTCCTGAAGGAAGGACGGTATTGACTTGTTGTCTGTCAGTGCTAGGAGTACTCAGCTCTCCCCATTCTGATATCTGTAGGATGACAACTCCTATCTACCACAAGCTCTGGGCACTGGGTGTTTTTCTCTTGTATTAAAGAGGACTGTCCCAAGTAGGATAGAGGCCTCAGCTGGAGCAAGAGTGGGGAAAGGGCACCACTGGAAGTGGCGTAAGCTTTTTAAAACCTCTAAGCCCACTCCCAGTGACACAGTCCAGCAAGGCCACACCTCCTAATTCTCCCCAAACAGTTCCACCAACTGGGGACCATGTGTTCAGATGAATGCTTCCATGGAGAATGCTCTCATCCAAACCACCACCACTGGGGATGTCTTCTAAGCTGTAATGAGAACAGAGCGAGGCAGCCCTCACAAATAACAACACTTAAAAAGTTATTAGGAGAGCAAATCCTCAGTTGAGCATCACTTGATGCATTGTGGGTCTGTACCAAATCAACTTGGCTTTGCTTCAAACTGGCTTGACGTTCACTTTATGACTGACTATTAATGGATTTGCATGTTTGTTTCACATTGAGGATTATGATACAAGATTTTTCAAATTGATTGTGAGTGCTAACTCTGTAAAATAAATCCATAAAAAGGAAAGTGATGGACTTCTTGGCAAACACCTGGGCCAGCTGCTTCTGTTTTCAAGGAACAGAGGAGAGATGCCTGCTATCTCAGGCTGCATTAGACACCAGACAGCTTGGGAGCTGTTGGGAAATGCTGGTCATACCCTGCTGGTCTTGTTGGGCTGGCTGTGTGTGTGTGTGTGTGTGTGTGTGTGTGTGTGTGTGTGTGTGTGTGATGGTGTGTAGTTGGGATGTCTGTTATAGGCAGTCTAGATGTCAAACGAGAGGAATGTTCTAATAGCCCCAAAGAAGTAATTGTGCTGTCACTCTTAAATACCGTCCCTAATTTTACCATACATGTCACCTCCAGGGGACTTTTGGGTGTGTATGTTTGGCCCTGATGCTACTCAAAGGGAGAAAGAGCAAAGCAAACAGTAAAAGATCCGTGACCCCTGGTGGAGTCCCTTGGCTGGAGGTGCCAGTCTCTCAGCTGGGAGAGTTACATGTATTTTTGAAATAAAATAAACACCAAAATTCGGGCTGGGAAAATAGCTCCACGGGAAAAGCACTTCCCACCCAAGTGCAAGGACCTAAGTTTGCACCCTCAGGACCCACATAAAGCTGGACATGGTGGTGCACATCCACACGTAGGAGCAAGGTGGGAGTCAGAGGCAGGAGTGTCACCAGGAGATCACGGGCCAGCTGGCCTGGCATACACAGCGGTGAACAGTAAGAAACACTGTCAGGGACCAAGAACTGAAGCTGTCTTCGGACTTCTATATGTGTACTGCGGCATGTGTGCACCTGTACTCACACGTGCGAACACACATAAACATACATCCTCACATATACACGGAGATTAAAACAAAGACTATCCTCCAAAAAATATCCCAACTTGCCCCTCAGGGAATTATTCCATGAGCTTTTAAAATGATTTCAAGGTTATTATTTTATTATTCTGTGTGGGTATGTGTGTACAGAACACAGCATACATGTGGAGGTCAGATGTGGTTTTCTCCTTGTAGCTTTATGTGTGTTCTGGGGGCCCAACACGGGTCATCGGCTTGTATCCTTGGATGGAAAGCGATTTTACCCAGTGAGCCATCTGGCCGGCCCTCCACCATGTGCTTTCATAATTGCACTGAAGTCTCCGTCTATGTCTCTTTCCTCCCACATTTACTAGTTACTGGAACTTTCTATTTAACATTTCAGTTGTCTAGTGTCTCATCTTGCGTCTGTTTTCAGAATAGAATAGTACCGATGTAAGACAGGTAGGGATTGATTGACAGCAATGGCTGAGACGCACACAGCTCCACAGGGACACCCACAGCTGACGCTGGCCAAGAAACAGAAACTCGGAACAGACTCCTAAGCACAGAGCAAATAACTGTCTGCGAAGAAAAACTCAGAGTTAGAGGCCTCGCTGGGGAGTTCTCCCGCATCGGCAAAGATAAGACAACATCCATTTTCACAGCTTATTCAGTGAAAGACTAGAGGACACATTTCTGAAGTCATTCTAGAAGGCCACTTATCACTCTGACTCCAACACTGAGAGAGTTTTACAGGAGAAGGAATCCACAGACCATGTCTCTCACACCTCAGCTGAATACCAGCAAAGCAAATGAAACAGCATAAAAAGATAATTGTGTATCCCGACCGAGTGGGATTTACCCTGGAAATATATAAGAAACACAAGACAAACGAGAAGAGAGGGATGCACAGTGCAACTCTTGGGGGAGCGTGGCGGGTAGACTGGATTTCAACACGCCCTCATCTTCCAAAAAGATTGGACGTGCTCAGTTTGGGAATTGTGGGGCATGATGGGATGGAGGAGGAAGAACTGAGAGCCATGGCCCACCGTCTTCTAGGTGGGGCTAACCTATGTGTTGGGATTGTGTGCTCAAAGATTGGACTCATAATTGGTCAGAGCTGGAAGGGACTTTAGATACAGGAAGTCCTGGCTCCTATCTTGCAAAAGAGGAATGCTGAGGACCAGAGAGGCGATGTGAGCTCCGAATGGTTAGGGGACTAACTGGTAGGGACCCAGCTCTTACACTCACCAGTCATGTTCTCTCAAGACTACAACTGCTTCAGATCTTACTACCCATGAACTCCAGGGAGGGAATAATAAGAGCAAAGGCTTACATTGTACTTGCCCTGTGTCAGGCAAGATTTAAATGCTATCCATTCACCTACTTTATCTTTATAGAAGCCCTACCAGATGACAACATCAATGTTCTCACTTTAAGGATGAAAACATGGCATCAGGGAAAAGCTATGGAACTTGTCAAACTCACTTATGGGGTAAGTGGTGGTTATTTGGTCTCTGCGGTCATTTCTCCCTCCTTCCACCCTCTTTGTCCCTCTTCAAGGTATCTACAGGCTGGCTTTGGTTCCACCGTGTAATGGTTACACCCTGGACTTCCGAAGCTTGCTGACTCTACAGTACCCCATGTGGAAGAGATGCCTCTGCACTGCTCCTATGGCAGACCCAAGTGTCTAGGACCACGGATTGACCACACAGTTCTGCATTTTTATGGGTTGACTGTGAAATGTCTCTCACAGGCTCATGAGGTATGGCCAGTGGTGGGAGGTTCTGGATCCGTTAGGAGAAAGTAGGTCACTTGGGTGTTTGTCCAAAGAGAGCATCCTCTTCCTATCCGTTCTCACTTTCTCCCTTCCCCTACTCTGCTTTCTGTTCTCCCAGAAGTGAAGATCACACTCTGTGTACCATCACGTCTTGCCCAAGCCCTAGAGGCCAAGCAACTGTCAGCTGAACCATCAGCTGCATCATGAGCCCAAATAAGTATTTCTTCCCTTACGTTGTTCTCTCAGCTATTTTGATCAACGCAATGTAAAAGCAACCAATCCATGTCCTATTACAGCATCCAGAGTGGCTAATAGCACCTGCAAGATGGCCTTGTTTAGCTTCTGAATCTAAGGACTGTGCAGAGCAATCTGGGGTCATTGCTAGGGGATCTCATGGAGACTAATGCAAGGCCCCCGGTCTCCATAAGGACACTACCATCTGATGAAGGTTTCTAGCTCTGCCTTCATGGACTTGCTTCCATGCTGTGCTCACTCCCAGGACCTTGAATATGGGGGCTAAGCACTCTAAACCTTCTATCCCATGAGGCTAGCACTCAGCACACAGTGAGAATCTTGGGAAGGTGCTGGATAAACGGGTGGGAGTTTGCATGATAATCAGCATGTGTGCCAGGCAGAGAAGCAATCACTAAACGCTGGTGGAAATACTGCTACACTCCCATTACAGCTAAAAAAAACCCTGAGTAATAATTTTCCACTGTTGGTTTAGGATTAAATGAGGTTGTTAAGTATCTTGGACATCTGCCGCCTAATAAATTCAATATCCTCCCTTTTGTGAGCACATATCCTACTCTCTCTGTCCTTGATTCCCTGAGAAATATGGTAAGAGGCCTTTAGGGTTCCTTGTGTGGGCATGGGTGGATGTTCATAGAGAAGAGTGGCAAAGACTACGTTGTGTCCACAAAGGAGACTTTATTAGCTAGTGAAGCAACATAACTCAACCAAGGCACCACCGCTAGCCAACAATGAGCTCGAGCAATCCTCCTGCAGGGGCCTGAGTCCTGGGTCACCAGGGAATGGGATGATTTCCTAGCTCCAGGGCTTGGAGACAGCCTGCCACCAACCTTCACATTGCATGTCTCTGCTCAGCAGCGAGGTTTCCCCAAGTCTACCCCCAAGCCAGCTCCTCTGTGCGACACGGAAACTCCGTGTAGGAGACTCAGCTGTACAAATGACAAGCCAGCAGGGTGGGTGGGGGCTTGAACTTCAGTTCTGCGGAAGCTGGATGCTTCTGTAGGCAAACGGAGAGGCCACTGGCTTCCAAATACCCCAGGAAACTCAGGCTCCGAGGGTCACGGTCAATGTGCAGTGGCTGCAGATGTCCACAGTAAGGCATTTCCTGCTCTCTCCCCACCTCCTGCTTTACGGTGGTCTGTGCATGGCGCATGCATGCTTGGGAGAGGCGTGCAGGGAGTCCATTATTTACACTGTAAATAATGGAGTCCTGGGTCTGAGGATTGTACAGAGTAGCTGCAGGCCAGACTAAGATTCAGGGTGGAAGGATGGAGACGTGCTGGTCTGCCTACTTAGAGAAGCAGGGTACAGTAGTATTAACACCACACACTGTGGATGCACAGCACAAGAGATGAAGACTACAAAGCAGGTCTAGCCCTGGGCGGGAGGCAGATGCTGTCCTTTAACTGTTCTCTGATTGTGTGGCAGGGGCTCCCTTCAATGTGCCATATACTACTGGAGCACAGACACTGTGTGTGTGTGTGTGTGTGTGTGTCTTAAGAAACAAGCTAACCATACTGGATGGCACGGTCCCTCCCTGAATACTGTCCAACTTGGTCATTTACTTCTCCCATGCTAGCATGCCAGTCATATGGATGTTCCAGATGTCCCTCCTACTAAGGCATTTGGTTTTCAGGCATGTGTTATTAGGTTAGAGGGCATGTCAGTAGAAGAGAAGGCTTCACAGGGAACAGTGGCCCTGATGCAGGCAGTTCCTACCATGTCACTCTGCGATTGCGTGGCCCCGTACATGGTGATCCCGTTGGATGGTGCTGCTGGCTGCGGCGTGTCGGGCTGGATGTACCCTCTCCTGTCGATTAGGCTGCAGAAGAACAAACACAGGAAGGGGAGGCTGAGGAAAAGCTCAACGATGGTAGCAACATTATTTAAATGTCTAGGCCTGGGGTCCCTCTACAACGGATAATTTCAAGTGTCAATTTGATGAGATCTAGAATGCCTGGGAGATGAGCCCATGGATATAGCACACATAATAAAAACCCAGAGACAGATATAGGGGTTAAAGCTGAAGATCAGAAAAGCAAAGCAGCCAACTACTAGAGAGATCAGACCAAAAGGGTGAGATCCTGTCCCTATGAATCCTCAGACTAAGCCTAAGACCTGTTTCCTCCCATCTTATATGCCTCTCTCGTGCTGGGACTAAAGGAGTGCACCACCACTGCCTGGCCTCTATGGCTAACTTGTGTAGCTGCTGGGATTAAAGGTGTATGCCACCACTACCTGGCCTGTATGGTTGACTAGTGTGAATGCTTTGCCCTCTTATCTTCAGGCAACTTTTATTTATTAAAACACAAATAATATACCACTATATATGGGCATGTTTGTGGGAGATTATCTTGATTGTGGACAATCCTCACACTGTGGGAGGTACCATTCCCTAGCCTAGGGTCCTGGACTGTACACTGATGTGGGACGTCCCTCTGGATGCTGTGAATATGCACTGCTTTTATTGGTTGATGAATGAAGCTGCTTCAGTCAATGGCCAGGAAAAGTATAGCTAGGCAGGAAATCCAAACAAAGATTCAGAGAAAGGAAAGGCGGAGTCAGGGAGATGCCATGTAGCCGCCGATGGAGTAACATGCCAGAACATCACTGGTAGTTCACAGCCTAATGGCAATGTGCAGATTAATAGAAATGGGTTAATTTAGTTGTGAGAGCTAGTCAGTAATATGCCTGAGCCATTGGCCAAACAATTGTAATTGATATTAAACCTTAGAGTGTTATTTCATAAGCAGCTGCAGGGACCCATGAATGGAAAAGAAACCAGTCCAGGGAACCAGCTGACAGAGAAAAATATTCAGCTACAGCTACAAAGGAGAAAGTGAGCTAAGCATGAGCACCCGTTGTTCTGTTTCCTGTGGATACAATGTGACGAGCTGTATCAAGCTCCTCTGTTCTTGACTTCCCTATCCTGAAGTACCCTTGACCTGTGAGCCAAAATAAGCTCTTCCTCCATTAAATTGTTTTTATCAGGGTATGTTATCCCAGAAACAGGAAAAGAGACTCAAACGGGCTCGGTGATGGACCCACCTAGGCATCTGGGAATTGTCCATAACCATCCTCCACGTGAAACCAGTTACCAAATTCTGTCACTTTTTCCTTTAGGAACCTGTGTATGTTAGACACATGCTCTAACACTGAATTATATCCTTCCCTGTCATTTCTACTTTAAAAGAGGCCTGTGGCATTGGTTGCTCCCAAAGTCACTCTAAATGTTTGCCACCTGCTACAGACCCCAACAGCTTCCTCTTAGTTACCTCCCACTGCTCTATTGTTCTCAGCTTTCTTCTCTAGTTTCAAGGCCACATCATCTCCACACACCAATTCAGAAATGCCTTCTGAGAGCCCACACTGTGCTGGTGCATTGTGGGAGACCAGAGCGGACCACACCTGCACGCATTCTGCTTTGCTCTCTCTGGATTTAGTTTCCAACCATCCCCACCAAAGCCACATTCTCTCCCGCTCCTCTGTCCACTGACATCGGCTCGGAGAGGAACGCTGGGGCCTGAATTGTGCCAATCCCTGCACCTGTGAATGAGACCCTATTTGTACCCCATGGTTACTTTGAGACGATAACCATGAGAAATGAATTCCTAACTAAGGAGGGTCTCAGCCCACTATGACTGGTGTCCTTACGAAGAGAAGACAGATGGCAGTGCCATGTGGAGAAACAGACACAGGAAGGAGACCACAAAACATGGACACATAGACTAAGACCTAGAAGCTAAGACCAAGGATGGCTGGTCACCATCAGAGGCTGGCGGAACAAGGATAAGTACTTCCTTCTTAGAAGGCACACGGCTCAAGTGCTGATGCCTTTATTTCAGACTTCTGAGCTCAGACTGTGAGAGCTACATGTTATTTCCAGCCCCTCCTCTCATGACACTTTGTTCCAGCACCCCAGGAAGTACTATACAGGCAGTACCAGATGATTGATTAGCTTCAGAGAATCCCTAAAGGGAGTCCAAAGCCTGAACAGGGTTCATGACAATAGGTTAGGTCTGTAGTAATAGGTATCCCTGGCCACTTGGAGGATAGCTCTGCCTGTGTCAGGGAAGTTGCAACGGGAGGTTCCTAGATGAACCCTGGCTAACTATAAGCTGTAAGATGAAATAAACCCTTTCCTCTTTGAGTTGTTTTTGGCTATGGTGTCACAGCAATAGAAACCCAGTTAAGACAGGTCCCCTCATATCCTATGTGGTAGCTTGAATGTAATTGCATTCATAACCTCAGATAGGGAGTGGCACTGTTAGGAGGTGTGGCTTTGTTGGAGTAGGTATGACTTGTTGGAGGAACGTGTCGCTGTGGAGGTGGCTTTGAGATCTCACATATGCTCAAGCTATTTCCAGTATCTTCCTCTTGCCTGCTGATCAAGATGTAGGACTCTCAGCTCCAGAACCATGGCTGCCTGTACATTGCTATGTCACACCATGACAATAATGGACTAAACCTCTGAAACTCTAAGACATCCAATTAAATGTTTTATTTTATAGGAGTTGCTACGGTCATGATGTCTCTTCACAGCAATAGAAACTCTAAGGCACCCTACCCATGTCCTCTGTCTCTCATTCTTTCCTAGCCCCTTCCTGCACATGATCAGCTTTGGTTAATCTCGACTAACTAGACTACCCTTCATCACACACTACCCGTTCATCACACACTACCC
>PVIU01006306.1:0-103561 GCA_004026605.1 Ondatra zibethicus | reverse complement strand
GTTCTTTTGTTGTCCAATTTCTTGAGTTCCTTGTATATTTTAGAGATCAGACCTCTGTCTGATGTGGGATTAGTGAAGATCTTTTCCCATTCTGTAGGCTGGCATTCTATCTTGTTGACCGTGTCCTTTGCTTTACAGAAGCTTTTCAGTTTCAGGAGGTCCCATTTATTAATTGTTTCTCTCAGTGTCTGTGCTGCTGAGGTTCTATTTAGGAAGTGGTTCCCTGTGCCAATGCGTTCAAGCGTACTTCCCACTTTCTCTTCTATAAGGTTCAGTGTGGCTGGATTTATGTTGAGGTCTTTGATCCATTTGGACTTGAGTTTTGTACATGGTGATAGATAGGGGTCTACTTTCATTTGTCTACATGTTGATATCCAGTTATGCCAGCACCACTTGTTGAATATGCTTTCTTTTTTCCACTTGATATTTTTTGCTTCTTTATCAAATATCAGGTGTTCGAAGATATGTGGATTGATATCCGGGACTTCTGTTCGGTTCCACTGGTCCTCCTGTCTGTCTTATGCCAGTACCAGGCTGTTTTCAGTGCTGTAGCTCTGAAGTATAGTTTGAAGTCAGGGATTGTGATGCCTCCAGATGTTCTTTTGTTGCCCAGGATTGTTTTGGCTATCCTGGGTTTTTTGCTTTTCCAAATGAAGTTGAGTATTGTTCTTTCGAGGTCTTTGAAGAATTTTGTTGGGATTTTGTAATTTTGTATATTTATTCATTTATTTTGAGGTTGTTGTTTTGAAACAGGGTCTCACTGTGTAACTCCAGCTGGCCTGGAACTTGAATCTGGAACTCACAGAAATCCACTTGCCTCTGCCTCCCTAGTACTGGTGCTAAAGGCACTGATATCAACTTACTAATTAAAACAAGATCGATCTCTTACTCTGATAATAGCACAGACTTTAATAAGACACTGCCATCTGTTTCCTGGACAGTTTTCAATGGTCAAAAAAACTAGCCTATAAGGTAATGTGTGGAAAAATATGTTTCCTTCTTGTAATTAATTAGAAAACTGAAATGCAGTAGCTGCTTCTTGCTAACCACTGTCACACACAGTCACCTAGCAATAGTAGCATTCCTATAGTAATTAGTGTTAATCTTCAGCTCTTGAAAGGGAATTGCTGCCCTACACTCTCCTGGCCCTAGGGAGTAAGGACCAATCTAATGATGCTTTTTGCCTCTGTCCTCTATTTTTCTTCTCTTTTAGAATAGAGGGAAGAGTACACCTTGCAGTGCAGCATATTTTAATTTCATAATTCTTCTATAAATTCATTTGTCAGCCTAGAGAAAAATATGTTTCAAATATATTTTACTTGCTCTCTATTCTTGGAGTCATTGCCATGTGCAAGACCTGCCTCCCTCTGCCTCTTGGGGTGTATTTCTCTGTGAAAGAGGCCACTAATGTGGTATCCTGGGTGAATAAGAACACATTTGAGAAGCACTGCTCTGGAGCTATGTTTAGTTTCAGTGAATGCTTTCTGCGCAGTATTCCTTGGGTGTCCATGGGTTACTAGCTATAGGACCTATCTTGAATACCAAAATCCCCAGACGCTTCAAGACCCTTATAGTAAATTGTGTAAATTCTGCAGAAATTGGGATCACTGTGTTTTTGAAGTGATAACAAAGAAAAGGTGTACATGTCCAATCTGTGCACAGTTTTGCTTTTGGTGTTTGTTTGGTTTGTTGTAGTTTTTGTTTTTGTTCTTTTTATAAAGTTTTGTTACTGGTTGGTTGAATCTTTAGATACAGAGCCTTGCAGATATGGAGGACTGACCGTACTTTCTACCTCTTGACTTTAAAGTACAGGTCAGAATTTAGACTCTTCAGTCAGTATTTCCTAAATAATTTTACTTTTTAACCTTACCGTGGCCTTGCTCACAAAGCTAATACCTATAGTGACCATAGAACCACTCCTAGAAGCTCACAGCCCATCTGTGGGAGAGTCAAGCCCCTGTACACTGTTGTCGGGGACATTTCAGCTTTGGATCTTCCCTCCCCAGACAGTTCTTTCTACATTCACCTTTTTGAGAGGGTAAAGCATAATTAAAAGCTGTCATTTCATATTTGATATTTTAATAGATATTGCTCCCAGCTGTTCTTCTGGTGTAAGAGTTCCTAAGTAAATGTTTTGAATTGTGTGTGAATACCCTATGGCAATATTATCACAAAGGGTGCACTTTTATAAACTGAAAATAAATTAGCTTGGTTACATTGCCATATTTCAAAATACAAGCAGAGGAGTAAGAGTAGTGTTAATGAAAAATATTTCTGTATTGTAGTTGTAATGGAAGACCAAGAAGTGGACGGATAAGAGACAAGATCTTATCAGAGAAAGAATAAATATAAATGTGTATGCTTTAGAAGAGCAATCCAAAGCTGGAAAAGTTATGTGCTGGAGGAGGGGCATGTTCAGTGGCAGAATACTGGCCAAGTCTGCCATGGCAGAACCAGGTGGAGTTCTGAAGGGTTACTGCTGATGACCCTGTTTCCCTCCCTGGAGGAAAACATTTCTGGACCATAGCCTACAGCCTCTGCCTGACTGGCTCCAGCAGTGTGTACTTCCTCCCTGCTGCGGTGCTGAGCTTCTCCCCAGAATTTCTCTGTGCTTGTGCTGTATGGGAATGGTGAGGATGTCGCAGAGGAACTGTATCCAAGGAACCTTAGAGCAGAAAGCCAGGTTTTGTTGGAACATGGCCCTACTCTCCAAGAGCCTCTTAAACTTACTCTCCAAGAGCCTTTTAAAAACAACTTGTGGCCTGTGCTTTTGGGATGCTGGCATGGAATGATCTCTACAGCCTCTACCTTGCTAGTCTCATCCTCCTCATTCCATCACAGTGTGGCTTAACACTCCTCATATTACTCTTGTCTTGGGCTCAGTTAGTATAATGCCATCTTCTGGCACTTCCTTGTAAGACAAGCTGGACCCCCTGTCTTATGGCCACCCCTTGTAATGACTCTCCTCCTCTCCTGCCTCTATCTTTGACAGTGGAGGCCCTCATATTCCATCTCTACCTACTCACGTTCTCCCACAATCACCTTAGTAACTGTGGCTTCCACCCTGTTTGTTTTGATGATTCCTGCTAGTTAATCTTTGCCTCCTGAACCACATCCTCTTCTTTCCAAGATCCTTCTGGGCATTTCTAAGTGTGTTACAAGCATCTCAAATTGAGCAGATCTGAACTCTAATGTTGCTCCCTACCTGTTGTACCTTCCCAGCAAGCTTGGCCCTCTTTTCTTTGTCATGGTACAGATATTCACTGTTTAAATTGGAAATCACACTGATTTTTCCTGATTTTGTATGAAGTTGTACTTACTGTCTTTTTCTTTAAAATCTCTCTTAAATACTCCTTTTCCTGGATGTCTTTGTGTCTTCACATTGATGATCTTTGTCAGCTGTCGGGTTTTATCTTGTTTTGTACAATTTCTGTATGTCACTCTGTACCAGCTCTTGATTGTGTTAGGCATCCTCCATGCAGCAACCAGGATGTCTTGCTCTATTCCCAGTCTGACTGTAAAAAGAAGCATAAAGGGTTAACAGAAGCACAATTCTTCCCAAAAGAGCTAAAATTTGTCAAGAAAGTTTGAGTAAGCTATATTTAAATGAATACATTCTGAAGACAAGGCAACTCCAGTAAATAGCATAGGACTATAGATAACTTATGCCCAAGATGTTGCTCTGTTTCTCTATATGAAATATGTTGAATTTGCTTATAAAATTTGGAATTCTAATGAATTAGTTTTCTGCTACTGGGATTAACCCTGGGGCCAAAATTTGAATTTCTTTCCTATCTCATAAAATCTATACCAAATAAAAAGGATCATAAAACTAATATTTTATTGTTCTTCAAATATCTGTATTCACTTCACTGCTCTTACTGAATTAAATTACTTAAATTATTTGTTTATAAGGGGGAAAAACAAGTCAACTTGGTTGAGTAAAATATGGATTATGTACAAAACCCTTGAACTTTCTTTTAAATACTTAAAAATATGTTTGTTGTCTTAACCTATGTATCTCATGTGTAGGAGTTTGGATAATCACTGATGTCTCATTAAACACAAATCCTCTATTAAGAAAAGAATTCTGTGCATCAGTATAGACTTACCCTGCATAGTGCATCTTCAGTAGCATTAGTTTCCCTTAATATTGTCCTTTGCTATGCTGGAGTAATCTTCCTTGGACCTGGTCTACAATCTTACCATCATTTCATTTCAAATTCTCAGTAAAAACTACTAGGACCCTGGGACTCTGGGGTGTAGATAGATAGATAGATAGATAGATAGATAGATAGATAGATAGATAGATAGATAGATAGATAGATAGATGTATAAGTTTATAGCATATGTGAGGCCCTAGGTTCAGTTCCCTAGCTCTGAAAAAGAAAACAGTAAACAAGAAAAAATTGAAACTCCTGTCTTTATTCATGTAAAACTGGAGCTAATTTTGTTGTTGGTTTAGCTTAATTTACTTTGTCTTAAACAAGGAATCTAAATGAGGAATCAGGATTGCATGCAAGTAGTTTAAATGAAAACATTTAGAAAATAAGGATAGGAAAGGAAACCAAAGACTTGTAATGAGGTTTGCATGCATGCAGGCTGCTTAGAGGACAGAACAGGTGACACCAGGATCACCGTGTCAGGTGTGGCTCAGAGCTTCCCAGGAGCAACTGCAAGAGAGAATGGCGCTTGATTCTGTGAGTTGTGACTACAGCATGGAAGCAGCCAGGTGCTAAGGGGAATTGCAACTCAGTCTCTTATAGTTTTTCCTTGAAGGTCCACATCCTCAGCAGAAAAATAGCCAGAGGGCGCATAACAACAGGGTGCTTTCTGAGAAATAAATTTATCATCTCACCAACTAAAGTGCTAAGATAGCACTGAGTGATGCAGGTTTCTGGGACTGCCATCATGTATGAGGTCTCATCAACTCAAGCGACTATTCAGCAGATGACTGGCAGTCTGGAAGGCAGTTTCTTGGTATCTTGTGATACTGATTAATGACACACCACAATAATGAATCAATTTACAAGAAACCAAGCTTCAAGCCCCTAGCATACCCCATAGAAAAGGCTTGGGGTATGTAGAGGAATGTATAGAGGATGTGCCTTTTTTTTATAATACTCCACAAATAACATTCTCTTCAGTGTAAATTTTGGCATGTTCCAAATAGCAAAGCCTAGACTTAGCTGAAGGACAGTCCTTCACCTTATTCCTGAGAACTTATGGACAGAAGACTAGAGGCCCTTAAGAACTGCACATCTTCCAGTTCCGTACCATATAGATTTTACTTAAGGGACTATTGTGATGGGCCATCTATAGTGAGGTTTTGTTTCTTTATTTGTTAACTTAGGTTTTTTTATTATTTAAGATCTTGAATAAATTTCAAAATAAACCCATGTATAACTCAATAGTTTGAGCCAGAGGCCACGAAGTAAAATTTTTATGATTATGTCATAACTATTTCATAACCTCATCGAATGGCACCACCAACTATGGGCCAAGTGTTGTAGGATAATCTTTTTGTACACTGTAGTGATATGTCTCTGCCAAGGTACCTTCTGACTGGTTTAATAAGGAGATGAATGGCCCATAGCTAGGCAGGAGAAAATAGGCAGAACTTCCATAGAGAGAGAGGAACACTGGGAAGAATCTGAGGCAGTGAGATGTGGAGGGAATTGGACGTAACAGTGTGTAGGAAAGGTAACGAGCCACACGGCATAATGTAGAGTAAAATAAAAAGTTTAAGGCATAAGAGCTCCAGTGAGAGTAAGCCTAAGCTTAGGCCAAGCATTCATAACTATTAAGTCTTTGTGTATTATTTGGAAACTGGCAGTCCAAAGAACAACCAACTTCATGTGGGGTGCCAGATGAAGCGTTTATCAAAATTGTTCTATTATCAATAAAAATTTGGGAGTCAAATATTGGGGTAAAAACCTGATCAAAGAAGCAATAGAGGAGTGACCAGCTGACCTTTTCTTCATGTTTCCCAGATCAAAAAGCCAGTGGAAAGTCCAAGTCCTTCCCTCCCTCTTTTTGTTCATCTTCTCTATCCATAGCTGTATTCCTAGCCTCTCTATAGCTAGTACCAGTCAGCTAGCAGCTGGCTCTGCCTACTGATTCAAAGTTAACTTTATTAACACAGCCTCAGAGTGTCACAGTGCAAATATCCCACAACAACCAAGTGTTAAAATTCATTAGCCTATAGGACACACTTCCCATTCAAACCACCATAGTCACATTTCAGCTCGTTGTTTCTACCCCACCATGCCGGGTAACAGGTAAGAATACACATCTGTATATAGGTACTGGGAACTCAGACTCGGGTCCTTATGCCTGTATAGCAAGCACTGGTAACCCACGGAACCATCTCACTAGCCCTCTGACCTTATGTTTTGAGGCAAGGTCTGTCACTGAACCTAGAGCTCACTAGTTAGACGAGACTAACTAGCCATTGAGCTCCAGGAATCCCCGTCTCTACCCCTCTGCACAGGGTTTACAAACAAACCCTGAGATGGATGTTGGGATTTAAACCCAGGTCCTCATGTGTACATGGCACTTCACAAACAGAGCCATCACTTGAGCTTCCTTGAGGTTTTTAATACTCAAATACATTTGTGGGAATGAGGAGTAAACTCCCTTAGACTTTACGGCTCCACTTGGAGTTTTCTTTGCAATATAATAGAATTCTTGTCAGGAGAGTTTTATTACAAGTTGTTGTGGGCCATGATGCAGTTATAGCTTATGGCAATTGATAATTCAGATGTCAACCCACCTGAGGAATTATCCTCAGATGGAGGAACCCTACCTGGCAAAGCCAGCAGGGCCACTGACTCTGAAAACTTGCTTTTATCTGTAATTTTGCTTATGAAATAGCAGCTATGATATCAACCAATTACCATGCATTTTTATGTAATGTGTACATATAATCTCAGGATTACATCTCAATCTTATGGGCATACATATTTGTGGATGGTAGAAAGGATGACCCACTATGTTCTCCACATTACAGTGAGAAACTTAGAAACCTATTCTCTATCATTAACCTTACTGACAGAGAAAGATGTGTGTCCTTCTGGACAGATCACAAATGGAACTTTCACAGATTTTACTTACGAAATTGCAGGCATCTTACCTTGTAAGACCTAAGCCTTCAGAGGATTTATGATAAATTAGGGCGGTTTTGCAGGTGTCTGGCCTTGTTCTATCTTAGTCCTTCAAGAGACCAATAGCACCTAACTGACTAACATGTCCAGATATTATTAATCATACTTAAGAAAAGTAAAATAATACATGTATTCTTTGCCTTTTCCTTAGATCTCTCAATGGTTTAGTTTTCTCCCTTTGTAACCTGTAGCACCCCCTTTAAAGGATGACTGGGACCTCCTCACAGCTGCAACTGTGGTTTGCTACAAACTACTGATAAGTTTTGCTACATTCTTTGCTTCAAAGAATGGCCTGAGTCCCTGAGAATTTTTCTTGTAGGCTTTTAATATTACTAACAGATTGCTAATGGATGGGTGCATATGCTTGGGAATTTGTTGTGGCAGAAGAAATAGGCTGAGAAGAAATCAGATGGAGGAGGAGGAGAAGAAAGAATGTAGAGTAATTAGAACAAAAATGAATTGGAACAGAGAATTGGAATTAAAATTGAGACAGAGAATTAGAGAAAAGAAATTATAAACAATTAGAGAGGAATAAAGAACACATGAATAAAAAGAATGTGTGAGAGAAGATTATTTTCCTATAGCAATCAGACATTAGTTCCTATGCTTATTGTGGCTTCTCTTTTTGAACCCTGAGAGAAAGCCCTTAGGACCGGTCCTGAAAGGTTTTCAATAAATTCTTCCTCTGCTCTTCATAGCACTTCACACTGGCTGCCTTCATTATAACTTCATTGCTTCTTCTATGTCTCTTCCCTAAACAAAGCATGTTTTTCAGTATCCAATAAGTGTTACGATCTCTGAAAATCAAATCTCCCTTATCCTAAGATACTTTCCAAGAAGTGAGCAGCCCAGATGAGCAGAACTGGGAGCTCACTGTAATAACTGGCTATGGCCAGGCCCTTTAAACATGATGAATTCTGAAAAGAGGCTCTTCCCATTGGATAAAGAATGTCAATCCTGTAGCACAATGAGATATAAGTCTATGTTCATAATCAGAGTTCTAGACTGCAGGGTTGGTTTTTTTTTAATCTACCATACACATTTTTGTGTGTGCTTTGGCAGGTAATTACCAAATGCCATTCAATGTTACTTAGTTACTGTTGCTGTGAGTGGGAGGAAATAGTAATTTGGGGATAGGAGGTGGGGGTGTCTTTTGTTTTTGTCTTGTGTTTTGTTTTTAAGATAGGGTCTCATGTAGCCCATGCTGGCATCAAATTTGCTATGTAGCAAAAGATGATGCCCTTTTTCTCCTCCTGCCTCTACTTCCCAAGTGCTGCCATTGTAGGTGTGCAACACCACCACTGGTTTATGTGGCTGGGATCAAGCCCAGGGCTTCATGCATGCTTAGCTAGCATGTTATGAGCTGAGCTACATTCCAGCTCAGTAATAAAAGTTTCAAATGCAAAACAAAATCAAATGCAAATACTTACTTGGTTTTCTTTAAGTTTTAAGAAGTGAGATAAGAAAGACCTTGACCTAAAGCACATACTAGATGATTCATATATAAATTATGGAAATAAGTCTGGTGGTGGTGGGACACACCTTTAATCCCAGGAAGACAGAGACAGGTGGATCTCTGTAAATTTGAGATAAACTTGATCTACATAGTGAGTTCCAGTACAGCCAGGGCTACACAGAGAACCCCTATCTCAAAAAAAAATGGAGATAATGTAATATGTGGAGTATTTTGATCCACTTCCAAGAAACACGTAGTTATTTATGTTGTCGGTAGGCAAACAAACAAACTGTTAAATGATAGTATAGTATCCAGGTCAAAATAGCAATCTCCATGCATGGTACATGATAGTTTTTCTACAAGAGATGAAGAGGTCAATTTGGTTTGGTTGGTTTGGTTTGGTTATTTCACAGAAGGTCTTGCTATAGGCTACACTGGTCTTGAGATCTGTGATTATAGGTGTATACCATCTTGTCTAACAGCCAATGATATTTGTAAGTTGATAGATCTTAGAAATGAATAAGACTCTAGAGATTCCTTTTCTAGAGGATAGACAAAATTAAAGCAGTCCAATGGCTACTAGATTTTGTGTTTAAATCCAGGGATTAGTGTATCTTTGTATAGCCCTTACATATAAAATTGAGAGCCCTTCATCTCCATAAAGATAATTAGATGGGTGCTCAATAGTGAACCCAGGACCCTATAAATGCTAAGCATGTGACCTGCCACTGAGCACAGCCCCACCTTTAGTATTCAAGAGCTGAGAGAACAGATACCCAGTTTGTCCCCTGTAACCCTTTCAACACCAGGACAGTGGGGACACTCACTTAGACTTTGAGCATACTCTATAGTCTTCAAACACGCCAGACCCAGAGCCTGTATTTACTCTGTAGTCCTGAAAGTAGGTGTGCTTACTATGTCCCTGAAGTATTTAGTGCAGATAAGATTTACAATTTGGTTAGTTGGTTTCATTTTTGGAGGTCTCTTTTGCTTTTGATTATTCTGCTCTTTGGCCTTAGAGAAGGAATGGGGAGATTTTTCCTACATCTTGCCACTATATAAATTATCATTGATAATACACTGAGCTTGGGTAGATCACTTATACTCTCCCTTTTTCTCCTTCCTTACTCATATCTTGTTAGTGCCTGTTGTTGGTGAGTAGTGGCAGTAAAAAGGACAAAAAGGAAGGAAGGCATTTAAACTTGATAGGCTATTTTAGTGAATTTTCAAGTTCATTGATCAGGGGAGATTTCCATTGCACATTACATTGTTTTTCTCCAGAACTCACTGTAGGTATTTATTCTCCATAAAATTTAAATATCTTAAAGATCATGTCTTAGGTTGCCCGGCTCACACTATAATACTGAAATAAAAAAAATGACTATATTCTGTAGCCTAATATTTAGTTCTATTACATAATGAAAGCTTAAGGTTTCTTTTCTAGTATTGTGTCAAGCTTCCTTCTCATGGAGCTAGAAGTAGAGGCAGGAAATCTCATTCCCAGCCATGGAACCTTTATGCCAAAATACTTGCAAAAGAAATGCAGCCAATTACTAAAGAAACTTGTATGTAGGCATCAGTTACCAGAATGTTCTGTTTATTCCCTCACAAGGACAGCTCACAGGACTCTGCAAATGAAACCTGGGTTCTTCTCTTAGTCTGGGAACACATTACAAGGGAAGCATGAATTTTAGCCACAGCTCTTACCTCTGGGATTACAGCTTTCACAGTACTGTAAGTCTAATCCTTGAAGCAAATGAGACGTGGCCCTGAACCTCTCCACCTGGTCTGTATTCCTGGATGAAGGCAAACTCTTTTCAAGGGTAGATTTTACTGTAATCACTTAGTTAACATTTTGAAAACTTGTAGTGGCCACAAAATATCAGTGACTGATAGTAGGCCCAAGTGAAAATGAGAAGCTTAAGTTTGAAGAATTTGAGTATTTTCAAGCATTGTGAAGGATGCCAAGACCTAAATGCACCTCAGCTGTCCCTCTAGGGACAGAGATGAGTACCTGCTAAAAGATGGTGTGCTTGCTCACTTTCTGCTAGCCCACTGATTTTTTTTAAAACATGTTATTTTCAAGTATCCCCATAGAGCCTTACCCAATAACTGCAATTCTAGGAAATTGTTGAGTCATATTGTTCTGAATATACTTTGGCCTGTACATAGTTTTTCATATTTGCACAACTTTATTGTTTCATTAATCTACTGTAACTTTTTAGAGGTTGGATTTGTTAGCTTGCTCATTTGCTTATTGAATGTTTAGATTAGTACTTGAATCTCCCAAAGGAAACTGAGAGACTATGGAGGGGAAATATTTGTACCTTCATCTCTTGAGCTGTGGAAAGAGTCTCTCCTTCTTTGTCCTGGTATTATATGTGCTGTCCAGACTGCATCTGGTGTTACTGTACATCTGTCTTCACCTGTGCAGCTGAGCGTACCTGCCATTCCTAACAGACCTTAGTGAGTTCTGAAGAGTTTTCACACTAATTCTGAAAAAATTTTTTAAGCCATATTTTTCAAACCTCCAACTTCCTCACTTTTTTCTTTTAATTGTTTTCCTGATATATAAGCCAGATACTATAGCATTATTAAAAACAAAAACCAAAAAAACTTAGCTGTCTTAGCTAATTTCACCTGATTTTTTAAAATTTCCTAATTTTGAATATATTATTTTCTATTTTCTCATAGGGATTATACAATTTTGTTTTTCTAGAATGTAAGGAAGTATTTGTTGAATTTAGTATTTTATTAATAAAAATATTTTCATGTACGGCTTTGACTATGTTCCAAAGATTTCACATATTTTTATTGTTGGAGACATTTTCTTAATTGTGTTATAAATTTTTTTCTAGTCCTAATTGTTATTCATAAATGTGCTTCCAGAGTTAGTTAGGGCTTTTGCTATTCTGTTTACTAGATTGTGATGGTGTTACTCCTATGGATGCCACTTTTGGAATCCCCACAGACGGTCTCATCCACTCTCTGCAAAGATTGCCTTGTCTCATGTGCATCTCCTCACTTTCTACCTGCCTCTGAGCCCTCTTTCTCCCATTGTCTTTATGGATTCTCCATGTCTACTCTTCTGTATTGGTAGGACATCTCCAGGGCTTCGTCCGAGGCCAACCTCTCTTTGACGTGTACTGTTCTCACTGGGAAAGCTCTTCTGGCCTTTGGTTGCCTCACACTTCGTGTCAGTAAATTAGATGTACCACCAGCCTGTATCTCACCTGAGCTCTAGAGCCTTATTTCTGGAGCCTGCTGGACACATTACTTGTTGCCCCAATGTTAGTAGTGTCTTTAGGATCGTGGATCTCTGGGAAGATATGTAAGAAACTGATCACTGATTGCATATAAAAAGTTGATTACGTCAGGGAGGCAAAGGCAGATGATCCCTGTGAGTTCAAGGCCAGCTTGGTCTACAGAGTGAGTTCCAGGACAGCCAGAGATACACAGAGAAACCCTGTCTCAAAAAAACAAAACAAAAAACAAAAACAAAAAAAAAAGTCAGTTGCCTAAAGGGCCAGAATAGAAAGGAGCAAGTTTTCACTTCACACATTTAGACCTGTGACTTTTTTTGAAAATGTTTCTCTCAAAAGCACAGTGTCTTAGTTTATGTAACCACTTCTCCAGTGTTGAACATGTAATTTTTTTTCTATTTGTCATGCAAATATATGAGCATTATGCATATAACTTCTTCCAGGTTACTTGCAAGGGATAGGTCAGCAAAGGTGGGTTTCACAGGTTAAGCTTGAGTTATTACCCATTATTGTGCTGCAGTATCAGTTCATATTCTCACCAGCAAGGTGACTGGTTCCTTGACTTTTGCTAAATATGTTAGCTAAAGACCAGAAAAGCGGCTCTTTGTTTGAGTATATATTTCTTGAATGATGCCTGGCCATTCATACAGTTCTACCTTTCTAGATTCAGTCTCTGTGTACCCTCCTATAAAGTATTGTTTCACAGTTCTTACTCATTGATTTACCATGGTCTTTACTGTTGGTTTACTTTGTCTTTTTGCTTGGCTTAATATATGATATTTATTCAAATATAGGATATTATTCCTCTCTCATACTTGTTTGTAACTGACTTAGGTCTTTAGAAATGAGTTGAGTTTGCCCAAGAATCTCTGGCAAAAGAACACTTCATGTATACAGAGCTAGCTAGCCTCAAACAGATAAATGAGGAAAAGGCATGTTTTCCCACATGACTGGTGATTGGTCCAAATAGAAGGTGCTAAAAGGAATGGAAGATGATCCCGAGTCTTTGATAAACCATTTGACTTGATAAAACATTTGACCCTTGGTGTGGGAGAATTGTCTGTATTCTGTCAATGATGTTTTAAATAGATGCTGATTGGCCAGGCAGGAAGTATAGGTGGGACAACCAGACAGGAAGTAAAGGTGGGGCAATGAGAACAGGAGAATGCTGAGAAGGAGGAAGCCCATTCCTCCCTAGTCCTGCCCAGACCACGGAAGAAGCAGGATGTGACCTGCCCCGCTGAAAAAGGTTCTGAGCCATGTGGATAAGATAGATAAGAATAATGGGTTAATATAAGCTACAAGAGCTAATAAGAAGCCTGAGCTGATGGGCCAATCAGTTTATAATCTTCTGGAGACCTCTGTGTGATTTTCTTTGGGGCTAAACAGCCGCAGGAACTGGGCAGGACAGAAACCCCAACAAGCAGGCCCTTCATGTTACAGACCCTGATCTCCAGACAGTGGAAAACAATGAGAGAATTCTGAACTGAGAAGTATAGTAGGTTTTATTCATAGCTACCCCAGAACTCAGAAACTTTACATTGGTCCCTAAAGTGTATTTTCTGGGTAATTTAGCCACCTCACTCTACAACCCTTCAGCTGTCATTGCTTCCTTTTGAAACAATTAAACCAAATTATTTCACTTGTGGTGCTTATATGAACAGCTCTTTCCGTCTAAGGCTCTCAGCCACTTGTCTTTGTAGGACAGGCTCGACACTTGAACTGCTTGTAGGAGCACTTCACGGTATTGAGAGTGAAGATGACCTTTTTAAGCTTTTCCTTGTCAAAGATGTTTTTATAACGCCTTTCAAATGAGTATCAGTTTGTTTTGGCTTAGCCAGGCACTTATCAAATACTGGATAGTTTATTAACCTCAGGTGGAATGACTTAGGATTGAAAGATAATCACCTAAGTTCAGAGCCCAGTGCTGCCACACACTGGTTCCAATCTCTCTGAGTCACAGTATGTGGGTCTTGAATTAGAAAAGGGATATCAGGTGCTGTTTACCTCATGGTACTATACCCTGAATATTAATGCTTTATCCTTTTGGACTGTCACATCAGAGGAGCAGCCTTTCTCTTCGGATATTAAAATTTTGCATCTGAGCATATCTCTGTGTCCCGTTTACTATCTTCTATTTTGAGTTCTTGCTCCTTTAAAAGTATTGTCTTTTCCAACCTTGGACTTGGCAGTTGAAGTAAATATCTTAGTATTGTTAAATCTTGGTGAGTCTTGTCAGGGTTTTACACTCAACTCTGGAACATTTCCTTTAATTTCCTAAACAGTTTGGTTTGTTCATCTTCAGTATTCATATTGTATACCTTTGCCTTATTCTCGGGGTTATTTTTTTAATGTATGCTTTACTAACTTACTTTGGCCTTAGTGTCCTGAGTGCTAGTATTAAAGGTATGCACCCCCACACCCATCTAAAACTTGTGATAATTTTTACATTGTAAAAATACATAAATGAAAAGGAGGGAAAGAGGAAGGAGAGTAAAACCAGAGTGAGGCAGGGTTAAAATAACTGGTGGTTAGTCCTCCCACGGCATGAGGGATTATCTAGATTGTGTTGACCTTCCATAAACCGATCATTTGAAAGATAGGCACATAACTGCGAAAGAAATTACCTATGCAAAAGCATCTTGTGGTTCTGAGCTAGTGAGTGTCTTTTCTTAGAAAGGACAAAGAGAAGGGCACCATCGTGTTGTCGTTTCAAAGGTGTGTATAGATGTTGAACAGAGATATTTTTTACCGTGTGTGTGTGTGTGTGTGTGTGTGTGTGTGTGTGTGTGTGTGTGTGTGTTGTGTGTTATTGAGGAAGGTGGCTCACAGTGCCTGTATGGAGGTCAGAAGGCAATATTGTGGGATTGATTCTCTCTTTCCATTTTTATGTGAATTCCAAGGATCCAACTCAGATTGGCAGGCTTGAATAGCAAATAACCTTACCCACTGAGCAATCTCACCAGCTGGCTTTGGCATATTAAATTCTGAGATACAGAGCTGAATTTCCTTAGTTAAGGCCTTTGGAAAGCTGAGGAGATTTAAAAAAAAAAAAAAACGAAGAAGTGTAGAGCAAAATATTCTGAATTCAACCTTGAACTTAATTGATATAAATTGTAGAGCACCTTGGACAACTTTCTTGTTTTCTTAAACTTTGGTGGGGGAGGAGCTTTGCATTTATTTCCATTCTGTGCAGTAATCTTTTTTTTTTTTCGGTGTTCTGAACCAGTTACCCATTCTTAAAAGAAAAAAATAATCAGGGTATCAATGACTCCTATAGGCTGTGGTGTTCTCACAAAAGTTCTGATAAATCCTGAATTAAAGCAATGGTTGAGGGATGCAGGCAGAACTCAGTAGTCAAGCAGCAGCCACAAGAAAAACATGACTCCTGGAAATCAGGTCCTGTTACATAACCAGTTTTGCATGTAGATTGAAATATTAGAATTAAGTTGGGCAGTGGTGATACACACTTTTAATCCCAGCACTTAGGAGGCAGAGGCAGGCAGATCTCTGAGTTTGAGGCCAGCCTAGTCTACAGAGCAAGTTCTAGGACAACCAGGAAGGACTACATAGAGAAGCCTTGTCTTGACCCCCCCCCAAAAAAATAAAAAATATATTAGAATTAAGCAAAGAATGGTGATACATGCATATAATCTCAACACTACTGAGGCTAAGCTAGGAGAATTGCAAATTCTACGCCAACTGTCCTACATGACAAAACTCTGTTTCAAAAAAAAGTAGAATTAAAATTTTATGCCTTTTTGATTTCCATCAACATAACAAAGAAGGTGCTTTGGAGGAGAAAGTTGTTGTGATGAGGAACAGAGACACTGTGTCATAAAAGTACACTGGAGATGCCCATGGGCCTGCTTACCCAGCTGTCATCTAATGGGCAGGAATTAGAAGGCTGATCACTGTCCTTGTAGATGCATATAAAATGCATCATTTGTCCTCAGAATTCCTGATTAGTGTCTGTACCGTAAAGCGTCAATTATCCATGTTAATGGAGGAAAGCCAGACATGCATAACTCCAAAGAGCCAGTGATCTAAGGATCATTTTAGCAAGTTTGCCATCTGTATATGGCTTGTTTGGGAAAGACTACTTTCCTAAGGCTGGTAGCTTAGCCATCCTAGAACAGACAAGCAAAGATCAAACTGGGTTATCTGTAGGAGAATACTTAACAGTTAATTCTAAAGAAAAAAATTCTTTAAATTCATTTAAAAGCAGAACCTCACACCTGCTAACATCTTTTTTTTTCTCTGAATTCATTAGAATGTATGCTGTCAGGAGGATAAGAGATGCCTTCCGAGAAAATAAGAGTGTAAAGGATCCTGTAGAAATTCAAGCCCTGGTGAATAAAGCCAAAAGAGACCTTGAAATAATCCGCAGACAGGTAAGATGGTTCAGTGACAGACTGCTTTTCATCATGCATCTTCAGCTGTGACATTCCCTCCTTGATTGGACATCACTGCTTTGGTTTTTGTGATTTACACTCAGGATAGTGAGGCACTTTCCTCTTTCCTAATGCAGACATGCAAGATGAACTATCCTGTCACCAGATTCAGGGACATCCTACAGGAACATACCAGGACCTGGTTCTTCCGGGAAACTGAACTCTCATATTTTGCTAAAGTTGATGCCTTTAGTGTGAGAAACTGGGAAAAACTAATTTTTAATCCAAGTGCTTTTAGGATATACTCTACATGGCTATGTGGCATATATCAAAACATAAATATATCATTCTTTTTCTCATCTTTCTCATCAAGATTTAAGATGAATAGAATGGTTTATAAGCATGAGTTATGTTGCCGTGAGAGGTGTGTTTGCAGGTGCATGATACAGAGAACATCTGCTTACATGCTAACCTACATGGGTCCCCAAGAGGTGTTTCTGATTTCATTCCACATCAGTGCCGGGAGTCACCCTGACTCAGCCTTGTTTTTCTAGAGCTTTGTAAGGCAAGACTCGTACTTGTGGCAGCGGTCATGTGAAATGCCTGTCTTCTGAAGTAATTAAAGTGTCAAAGACTGATGTAGTCTTCTATTGATTGACTGTCTGCCCTAAACTTCCCATTTCACTTTTCTTCAAATTGGCACAGCTCTATTTCTCTTTTTTACCTGTTTTCTCTTATATAGGAAATATATTCATGAAGTGTGGCGGAGGTACCTTTCCAAAGTTCTGTTGTATTCTGGAATGGGATTTGTGGGTCCACCATTTAGGAGATGCCTACTTGGCTGACATTGCCTCTGATTCAGTCTTCCCCTGGCTCTTTTCACAATTGTCTCAAAATAGAAGTTAAACAAAAAAAGATGATACTAAAAATTAAATTTGCATTTTATGTCAAGATTAAATTTGATTCTGTTGGCTACATAATAGATTACTCTATTCAACAGTAGTATCAGTCTCTGATAAGCCCCTGAGTCCCACACTTGTCAGAGAATAATCAAGCCACATTTGGACATGCCTAGGAAATGATCGTCAGCTAAAGGCCTGAAAAGGTCATAAGGTCACCAGGAAAATGTGTCTGCCTGCTCATTTTCATATACTTGAGAGCTACAAATGCATATGTCACTTGGAAAACTCTAGGCTAATTGATGTGGGATTCCCCTCTGTATGCTTTGAATATCTTTTATTACCATTGGTTAATCAAGAAGATGCTTTGGCTTATAGCAGGGTAGAATATAGCCAGGCTAGAGAAATCAATAGAGAGAGTAGGCAGAGTCAAGGAGATGCCATGCAACTACAAAGGAGAAAGATACCTACTGGTAGGCCACAGCCTTGTGGTGATACACAGATTAATAGAAATGGGTTAGTTTAAGACATAAGAGTTAGCCAAGAATATTGGCCAAGCAGTGTTATAATTAATATAGTTTCTATGTGATTTTTTTGGGTCTGGGTGGCCAGAAAACAAATGAGCAGTCTCTGCCTACAGCCGATGGCACTTTTCAGTCTCTGGTGATTAGATCATTTCATGGGATCCTCTAGCAGTAAAACTTAGGAAGATAAACAGCTTGAGACTATATATTATATAAATGCACAATGATTTGGTTCTTTGGCACTTTCTCTGTGTAGAAAATTGGCAAGCATGTTCAGAACACAAACGGCATTGGAAAGGGAGCTTGTAAGTAATCTCTACCACCATTTCTCATGTCTAGTCTTTGTCTGTATTACCTCTTGGTTTGTGTAGATGGAGTTTCTCTCCTGCCCGGTCCTGCAGCCATTCAGTCCCAAATAAACATACACAGGATTATATTAATTATAAACTGTTTGGCCTATTAGCTCAGGCTTATTATTTACTAACTCTTAACAACTTAAATTAACCCATAATTCTTGTCTGTGTTAGCATGTGGCTTGGTACCTTTTATCAGTGAGGCATTCTCATCTTGCTTCCTCTATATCTGACTAGTGACTGCAGACTGAGCCTTTCCTCTTCCCAAAGTTCTCTAAGTCTGGTTGCTCTGCCTATACTTCTGTTACTGGCCAATCAGCGTTTTATTAAACCAATACAAGTGACAAATCTTTACAGGGTGTAAGAGTATTATCCCACAGAAGGTTTGAAATACTAAAACTACTCTTAAAAGATAAGTCAGGGTTGGAGTCATGGGTTAATGGTAGAACACTTGCCAACCCTGTGCAAAGCTCTTTAGTTCTAGCCCCAAAACGACAAAGAGAAAACAAACCGAAAAAGAAAAAGACCAGACAGAATGTGGCCTTCAGCCTACATTCCCAGTGAATATACACTGAAAACAGGCTGTAACAACAGGAGAAATGGATGGTGAGCAAGATGGTGGTGCCCATCTCAGGACATCCCAGTTGCTGCACTTTCCTCATGAGAAATGTACACTGCCTCCTTCCAAGGTTTCCATGGTATCCATTAGAGCCACATGTTCCCACCTTAGAGAGGCCTGACTAAGGCAATTTACTACACTGAGCCAGTTATACCTGAGCAACCATCTAATTTCGATTTATTTACCTTTCATGTAAGATCTTCTGTATCCATGTGCCACATTCACCATAATAGAGTACTCACTGACCAACTTGCTACAAGCTGGCATAAGCTGGTCTTAGAGCAAATCTAAAGTAAGAGAGGAAACTAGATTGTCTCACCTCTGTGCCTTAGCCATTGTCACTGCTGTCACTTTCCTCAGTGTGTCCCTGGGTTCTGTTCATACACTAGAGTCATCTTTTTCCAAAGAAAGTATTGGACTGAGTGATTGTCCTGCGGAATGCCCCCCAGAGGCTTCAAAGAAGCTCCTTGACAATAAAACATGAAATTCTCAAGAGGTCCTCAGAGGCCCTTCACTGCTCTCATCCCCCTCACCCAGAGGAATCCAGCCAGACTCCCCAGATACGTTTTTCCTCTTTGGCCACACTGTTTAAAGCAGCAGTCTGCCCCTTATTTCTCAAAGCACTCATCAGCACCTTACATACTGGTACTAGAGCCTCATCTGTTTTGTCCCATGCCATGAAGGCAGCATCTGACCTGTGTCATAGTCACTGTTTCCACAAGAGCCTATCTGCCTTAAGTCCAGACTCGGCCTACCAGGTATGAGACTTAACCCCTCAGTGCCTGGTGGAAAGTACAAGTGAGGATAGTGGAGTTGTGGCAAGCATCAAATAAGGTAATATATGAAAACCCCTGAAATGATATTAGTGCATTTTAAGTATTTCCATTCTTATCTACCATGTAAAGAACAGGCTCACATAGAACTGGCTCCCAGGGTTTCTGAACTAAATGAAAATATGCAGTTTGTCCCAAGATCACCTCAGGCAAAGTATCTGTGCTACAAAAATTGTCATGTTTTCAACTCAGAACCCAAAACACCTAGAACTTACTTTTAGAAAGCCTAAATTGTGAAATGATGGGGGAGATTTCATGAGGACCTTGAATTATCACAACCATGAACTATGATCTTTTTCCTATCAATCCCTTCTACTGGAGCTGGTGGACCTCAGGCACCCCAGGTTGTATACCAATTCCGTCATAATTTCTCTTAGTTCTCTGAACCAGAAGCCATGGGACACCAGAGCTGCCAGATACACTGGTTCTAAAGGCAACACCCCAGGTGAATTCCCCCCACCTCATATAATGTAACCTGCTACCCTACTTGATAGTCACCCTTCTCAGGACAGCTTCCTCTGTCACTTCAGTCATCCTGGATATTATGAGGCCACCAAACACCAAGTAAGATTTTGCAGTGTTTAAAGAACTCTCCAAACCAAAACCAAGGTTCCAGGAAAGCTGAATGCTTTTTCCAAGGACAAAAGGCCACACGTGAGCTCAGATCTCCTCAGTCTTTAGCAAAGTTGGAAGTTCAAGGACTTTATTAGCTCTTGAGTCAGTAGAAACTAATAGATAAAAGTCATACTGCCTTTTTGTTCCAAGAATGATAAGCATATCAGTTACCTAGCTCAGCCCCTATTCAGGTCATTCTCTCTTCCTCCACATTCTTCATGTGCAGGATATTGAATCTTCATTGTGACAACACTGAGGGATTCAAAGTAGCACCAGCATTTCTTAACCTTCACACAGCTGTAATGATTATTTTCATTTTTGGAAGAAACATTGTTTTTCTTTCACGGTGAATAAGTCAGCCTCTTGCTTCTTCTCCATATTTATGACCCCACATGCACTTGTTTTTTCCTTGGCATCCTTAGGACAACTTTCTTTCTGAAAATTGCAGTCTGGTGTGCCAGTCTCAAATCTCTTAGCTATATGCACCAAACTGTATATCAGAGCCAGCAAATATATTCCTCCACCTTCTAAAAAAACGACTATTCTATCCATATGAGATGGCTCTGGGAAGACTTACCCAAGCAGTAAGTTCTGGAGTAGCCCTCACTAAATCTGCTTTCCCTGTTTGTTCTTCAGGGAGGGTCAGAAAGGTTGGGTAAGATTTAGGGTATGCACCAGATAGAGCCAGGCAGTGAGGGTGTACTATGGATCGGCCTGGCTCACAGGCAGCCTGGATAGCAAAGAATTGCCCATCTTTCTACCTTAGGCAAGCGGCAACCTATTTTTCTGTATGGGAACATAATGTGGAGTACCTTGTTATAGGTTATTACTTGCCTTGTACTAGCCCTTGCTACTCTGGGTGGCAAAATACCCCCAGCGTCTTGAACACTTGGGGCCTCTTTCCTGTGGCATTCACGAAGATCATCAAAGAGTAAATAGTTTCTAAGTATTGTGAATTAAAGTTCTGGCCTTGTTGTATATCTGTCTTGATCACCACATGCCTCTGGGCAAAACAGAAGAAGAGACTGTTGGGAATGGACACCAGGATGAGCAGTCAGCCAGGCTTAGGAGTCTGTATTGATAAGAGTCATTTGGACACGTGCATATGATCATGATTTCAGGAATTTCCAGCCATGTCTTGACTGATGGTACCTCTGCTTGAAACTTGGAAAATTGAATTCATCTAAAAAAATATCACCCCATGGTTTCAGGAATGTTTATTTCAATCCTAAGAATCTTAACACTTCTGCATGAAAACTAGTGAAAGCCAAGGTACCCATGTGAAAAGAGCTTGAGTACTTTTCTTTTTTTAATTTTTTTATTGATTTTATTGAGCTATACATTTTTCTCTGCTCTCCTCCATTCCTTTCCCCTCCCCTTCTACCGTCTCCCATGGTTCCCATGCTCCCATTTTACTCAGGAAATCTTGTCTTTTTCTACTTCCCATGTAGATTGATCCATGTATGTCTCTCTTAGGGTCCTCAGTGTTGTCTAGGCTCTCTGCAACTGTGATTTGTAGGCTTGTTTTCTTTGCTTCATGTCTAAAAGCCACTTATGAGTGAGTACATATGACATTTGTATGTCATGCCAACAGGGGTGATTAGAGTGAACTGACTCTCCAGTTCTGGGTTCTCCCAGAGCAGAAAGCCTTGGTAACAAAAGTTGGCTGTGGTGCAGTGTTGGGGAGAAAGTCTATCGCAGACCTTTCATGTAATGTGGTAAACTAGATGAGTCTGTGATTTGTAGGGAAGGAAAATGTTCTGTGTGGAGATGTTTCCAGCTACTAGCTTCAGCACTGCTGAAATCAGCACTAAAATGTGTCAAAAAGCACTTGGTAACCTATCAAGGACAGTGATGGAAAGACAGCCACCAGAAAACAGTTTCTCTTATTAGCCAAGTATGAGTATGAAGGAATACATTAGTACTACTGCATACAACTGCACACTAAGGTAAAGTGCAATGTTCTGAGTCCAGATATGTCATGATAACAATCTTAGCATCAGCTTTCCAGTAGTCATTACTTTCTGCTCCAGTGTTTCTTCTTAAACTTGTTTTCTTTAACTATGCAATTCAGACAGTGGAAGGGTTAGAATTACAAACCTATTGTGGAGGTCATTAAGTGCAGCCAGAATGTGCTACAGTAAAGATACAGGGGGCTGGAATTTGGTTACTCTGAGCATATATGCATACAAGGTGAATTATTTCCAGTTTTTCTTAGTGTGCACTTAATTATTTCTATAGGCTACTAAAAGCAAATTACGTTGCTCAATTTATGAGTAGTTTGAGTGGTAGTAGATGAATTTCAAACCATATATGTTTGCTGCTTTGTTGCTATTCCTAAAGACCATTCAAGAGCAATGCTCCCCAGCAGCTAAGTGTGCTGCTGTGAACTGAGCAGCCGTTACCTGAGACAGCATCTGTCCCTGTCTGCACCAGTACCCTGGGTGGTGAGGAAAGCTAGAATAAAGGTGAAATCTACCTAATAATTCCCATCCCTATAGAACACCTGTGAAAAGGGTAGGGTTATTTTAGGTTCTGCAGGAGAAAAGAGAGTGCAGCTTGTGTCTTTCACATGCATGCATTTAGCTTAAGTACCATTATAATATTTGGAGAATTTCAAAAGGATAGTTAGGTGTGGTTTTGGTGGACTAAAGGAATGATTCCTACATTAGGGATAATTGTAACACACAATAAAAGAATTTTACACTGTCTACAAAAGTCAAAGGGTAACAAAAATGTCTATTGATAGATGGCTAGATATGTGGCCAGTACCTTCAGTAGACTGAGTCATCCCCACTAAACATAGGTGCACCTTGAGGATAGGTTGCCTTGTGAAATAAACCAGCCATGAAAGCACAACTGCTGTGTGAATGCATTGTGACGTACTAGTCATAGAAGCAGAGACAGAATGGTTACCACGGGCCCAAAGAGAAGTTTTTCATGGGTACACAGTTTTGATTTCAGAAGATGAAAATACTTGAGATCTTACTGACAAAACCCTGAACATAATTAACACTACTAAACTGTACACTTGAAAATGATTAAGATGATAAATTTATGTTAGGTGTTTTTTCACAATTAAAAATGCCCAAAGTAAATTTCAGCTAGCCATTTAATTTTAGTTAGAAAGAATAAAATCAAATGTTTTCTGTACATGTATTTGAGAAAAGGAACCTAAAGTCATTTGAAGCATGAACTAGTGGATTTATGTCTCTGAGTCTTCAGTTGGCTTGTTGGGGAAAACAAAACAATTATACTCCAATTTCTACAGCTACTTCCAGTTCTCAGCTTTCATGATTCTCATAAATATCTCTCCCCTCCATCTCTGCAGAAACTTCTGATACATTTTCAAATAAACTTGTCTGTGCTGAGATCTCACTGAGTATAATTCACAAAGAACTTAATTCTGCTGAGTTTAGGCTGTAGATGAGCAAAGTTGTACACCGATATTTATTCATCATAAATTTCAAAGTCTTGTCTTGGTATAATACTTCTGCTACCAGTACATTGAATTATTTCTCTCACATTGCTAACATCTCTGTTGTTAGCCTTCTTTTTATTCCTGAGAACAATCTTAGTAGAACTCGAGCAAATATAACCGGACTGTTTTCTTGCCAGAAAATGAAACAATAGTTAAAAGAATAGTACAGACTTGCAGACAAGAGAAAGATTAAAATGTTTTTCCAAGCACTTCCTGAATGGTAATACTAATTGCTTCTTGGTCTTCTTTGTCCCTATAACCTGACTGGTTTCGCAACTATATTAAACACATTTGCTACCTCAATCAAAAGCATTGTGTATTTTGCAATTTTTCATGCATATTTTCTTTTCATGTTTATTGACACCTACCCCATGCCACATAACTGATAAGCTCTTTGAAAACAGACTTGAGATGGATTATGAGGTCCATCAGAAACTTGTAGAAGTCATTTTTCATTGGAGTTCTTCTCAGATCCAGATCTTTTCAATTCCCTCATTCAATACAACAGAAGCAGAGTTTAAAATCCTATCCCGGTTGCTGGAGAGATGTCTCAGCCATTAAGTGCATTGACTGCTCTTGCAAAAGGCCCAAGTTCCATTTCCAGCACCCATATAGATGTTCACAACATATGTGAACTCAAGTGCCAGGGAATCTGTTCCCCTCTTCTGGCCCATGAAGGCACCAGGCATTCACACAATATAGACATAAATGCAGGGAAAACATACATCCATGTAAAATAAAAATCTTTTTTTTGTAAAATCCTACCTTGGCAACATTTTCCCCTGTGCCTAGACAGATCAACTGAGATTAGCTCCAAGGATCGATCTTCACTTAAAAAGTGATAGTAAAGCATTCAGCAGCAGAGGGGATGGCCGCACTCTGTCTTGGACTTCAGTAAAAAGCCTCACAAATGCAACATGAATTTATAAACAGTGACCAGAATTGCACCCAACCTGAACCCTGTGTCTCTTTGGATATATGGAGCTTTTCTTTATGAATGAAAGAGTCCTCGGTCCCCTATTGAAGTTTAAGAAAACAGAGCAGCGAGAAGGGTTGTTTAGTTTTATAGCTTGGCCTATATAGAACATTCCTTTTTTTTTCCTGTTTGTTCAATATATAGCTGCTCTGAAGCTATAAAAATAATCTCTTCAGTGAGAATTTAGACTAATTTGCTGCCTTCCTACTTTCTGTAGGAATTTTCAGTTAAGCCTGAAGTCTGAGACAGCTGTCTTCCCAATTCAGCATCCCTGTAAAGGACATTCTCATCTGCTTCAGGTTGCTTATATGCTAGATTCCTCCAAAATGGAGAAGCATAAAACAAGATTCCCTTTCCTGTCTGGAAGAAGCTTGCGTCCTTGTGCAGCAGTGGTTCTTTAGTCCATTCCACAGAGAGAGCTCTATATGGGTGCATGTGCTGCTGTTGTATCTAGAAGACTTGGCTAGGAATTTCACTAGGGAATATTTATAATACTGTCCATCCATCTGCCTCCCATGTAAGTCACCAGAGCCATGTTTCCTGGTGTTCCATGAAGAACTGTCTTTGCACAGGTGTATCCTGGAAGCAGTACTCTGTGGTGAGTATTGCAGACACATAGGCAAGAATCTCAGCCTCAGGATCTGGTACAAGCTGCTTCTCTACCACTTTCCTTCATCCATAAAGCAGCAGGGTCATATTGAAAGAAGGTGGTGCTGTGGTGATGTGAAGCAGAGTGTGTCAGATGGGGGAACGCAAATCAAGTAATCCCACACTAGCTCCGATGGGGTATACTAAGGTTTTTCTTTATTAAAAGGGAACTCACGGATAACCAGGAAACAACAGGAACAGGAATCCATCCAGGGGTAAGGGAGTGGGGGTGACAGGCAGTCCCACTGGCCTTTTGGTACCCAAAGCCACGCCCCACCTGGTCCTGCCTCTCAAAGGCCTTTGGCTGAAGGAGGTTCCCTGTCAGTGATCTGTCCGAGGTGCTTCCTGGTGCCACTCTGTGTGCAGAACCACACAGCGCTGGTTGTTGTGTTGGTTCTCATAAAAGCTTTATGGAACAGAAATATTATCCTCATGTCTTAGAAAGGAAAAGTGAATATTTAGGAGAAAGGGACCCACACATTCTTACCATTCTCACTGTTAAGCCAGCTTTCAGGAAACCTGACACTTTGGGTGGCCTTCTCATTAAAAAAATAATAATATATTATTTTTTCATGCAATACACCACAACTGCAGCCTCCCCTCCTTCCCATCTCCCAACTGTCCCACCCCCCAGATCCACTGCTCTTCTGTTTCCCTTCAGAAAAGAGCAGGCCTCCCAGTAAGATCAACTGAACTCAGGCTAAAATATATACCAACATCCTCTGGAAACGGCAAAGCTATTGACTAGTGAATAGTGCCACAATGACTAACCCACACTCATTTTAATCCCACCCTGGCTAAGATGTGACCATTTCCTTTACCAAAAAGGAATCTTCTGGAAAGAGAGTCCTTGCCCCACCAGCGTGACACACATTCTACACTCAGGGAAGCTGGAAAGAAAGGTAATGTCAGGTAAGTTCCAACAAGCTGGCTTTTCTTCATGCTCTGCCTGGTGCCCACCAGGAAGCTTGAAAAACACCAAACAAGAGTTGAATGGGAATGATTTCTAGTCCTGGTTGTCACCTTCAGGCCTTATGAATTCAGGTGACTTTCTGTGAGAACCACTTTCATATGGGCTAAACAGGCATAAGTGTCCCCATGTTGCAGAGATTCAAGGGTTGCTGAGAGACTGCTCGGCCTATGGCAGTGTTATTTTCAGATTTCTGAATGTGCAAGAAGGGAGCAGCTATGGCCTCTCTCCTAGGCAGTTCTGCTGAGCAGTTGTATCCTACCACACATATTAGAGGCCCTGCCAACATGCAGATGACTTCTCACTACCTTTCAGTCTTTTCAGTGGAGATGTAAATGCTAAATTCCAGAAAACAATTTTACTATGAAATATTTATCACATGTGGATAAAAGCATATCAGGTGATGAGGATCACAAGGACCAGGCAGAAATTCAGTCCACATTATCTAGCTTACTTTAAATGTTCTTAACACAATGCAAACTGCCAACAGTAACAGCAGGTAAGGCAAGCTAGTTTTGAAAATTAACAGGGGTGCCCATATTTGAACAAAGGTACTCAAAAGTTTAGAAGGTAGAGCCACAGGACAAAGCAGTCATTAACAGTCCTAGCAGGCAGTTGTTCCAAACAACTGGATGGATGGAGACAGTGAGACAGATAAAATAGCCCAGTCTGGTGTCCATAGACATTATATGATCAACAAGGTGTATCTTGTCAAAGTCTGGAATTCTGCTTACTTTCCTATAATGCTCATCTCGGGGTTTAATTCTAGGCATCAGGGTATGTTGTTACTGATTTTATTGAGTTATACATTTTTCTCTGCTCCCCTCCCTTAATATCCCCTCCCCTTCTATCGTCTCCCATGGTCCCCATGCTCCCATTTTACTCAGGAGATCTTGTCCTTTTTTAGTTCCCATGTAGATTAGATCTATGTATGTCTCTCTTAGGGTCCTCATTGTTGTCTATATTCTCTGGGATTGTGATTTGTATGCTGGTTTTGTTTGCTTTATGTTTAAAACCACTTATGAGTGAGTACATAAGATATTTGTCTTTCTGGGTCTGGGTTACATCACTCAATATAATGTTTTCTAGATATAATGTTTGCCTACAAATTTCAAAATGTCATTATTTTTTTCTGCTGTGTTGTACTCCATTGTGTAAATGTACCACATTTTCCTTATCCATTCTTCGGTCAAAGGGCATTTCGGTTGTTTCCAGGTTCTGGCTATGACAAATAATGCTGCTACGAATATAGTTGAGCACATGTCCTTGTGGTACGATTGAGCATCCTTTGGATATGTACCCAAAAGTGGTATTGCTGGGTCTTGAGGAAGGTTGTTTCCTAATTTTCTGAAAAATCGCCAGACTGACATCCAAAGGGCTGTACCAGCTTCCACTCCCACCAGCAATGCAGGAGTGTTGTCATCAGTGTTTTTGATCTTAGCCATTTTTACAGGTACAAGATGTAATCTCAGAGTTGTTTTGATTTGCATTTCTCTGATGACTAAGGATGTTGAACATTTCCTTAAGTGTCTTTCAGCCATTTTAGATTCCTCTGTTGAGAGCTCTCTGTTTAGGTCTGTACTCCATTTTTTATTGGATTATTTGTTCTTTAGATGACCAATTTCTTGAGTTTTTTGTATATTTTGGAGATCAGACCTCTGTCTGATGTGGGATTGGTGAAGATCTTTTCCAATTCTGTAGGCTGTCATTATGTCTTGTTGACCATGTCCTTTGCTTTACGGAAGCTTTTCGGTCTCAGGAGGTCCCATTTATTGTTTCTCTTAGTGTGATATCTATGTATCTGTGATACTGGGGTTATATTTAGGAAGTGGTCTCTTGTGCCAATGTGTTCAAGTGTACTTCCCACTTTTTCTTCTGTGAGGGTCAGTGTGTCTGGCTTTATGTTGAGGTCTTTGATCCATTTGGACTTGAGTTTTGTGCTTGGTGATAGATATGGGTCTATTTTCATTCTTCTGCATGTTGATATCCAGTTATGCCAGCACTATTTGTTAAATATGCTTTCTTTTTTCCATTTGGTATTTTTCGCTTCTTTGTCAAAAATCAGGAGTTCATAGGTGTGTATCTGGGTCTTTGATTCAGTTCCATTGGTCCTCCTGTCTGTTCTTGTGCCAGGTCTGCAGTTGAAGTTCTGATAGAGCTTCCTCTTGACTCCCTGCTCATCTGTTTGAATAATCTCACTTTTAATGTGAAAGCATTGTCTCCTGGCAGCCTAATTTCTCTGCATTGGTGGTGACTAGATGTGTATTGATGGGCATTACTCTTTAACTGCTGCTGTCAGAGCACTTTGGGAAGCTCGTCAATCTTATGCTTTTTTAATTGACATCAATAATATGTTTGCATTTATCAATATTTCCTAATTACCAGGTTATAACAGTGAAACATCTACAATAAATCATATGTACGGATAACTTCAGACATTAAGGCTTTAGATTCTTGCCTGTATTTGATGTGTTGTAAGTTGTTTTGCTGAGGAATATTTTGCCTGTGAAAGGAGGAACTGTGCAGCAGGACAGAAATGTGAGCCCATGTTGCCAAAGGGCCATAAGTTACAGAATCAGTCATGCTAATTTAAATAGCTGTTTCCAGAACACCACAGTCCATTCCACAAAGTTCAGCATCTTGTCCTGAATGCAAATATATCTCCCCCTGAGAGTGATGAACTCTGCTGAGGGAGAAAACTGAAGTGTCGCTGTCAAGGACATAAGGCTCAGTACCAATTCTAACCGAGAATTCATGCAAGAGTTGAGCATTGCATTTGCAGTCATGTCTCTTTAGTCTTAACATGGCATGCTTCTGCAAATTTTATTAACATTCATGACACATACATGAAGCCAGAATGTTCTCCAATCTGAGTTGTCAGGTTGTTCTCTGGTGACACACTCAGAATTAGACCCTTGTCAAGAAAACTGCATAGGTAATATGGGAAGCCATTGCTTTATATCAGTAAACTTAAAATATCCTTTGTACTATTATTGCTTCATACTTGGCTTAGTCATTTGTAAGAATGGATTTAGCCAGATATTTCCATTGTAAAAATCCTGTTTCTCTCTGTAATTAATAATCCATTTATTTTTAATAAACAAATCCCTAACAGCTTTTTATCCAGAGGTTTTCAGCCCCATTAATGTACCATGTCTGAGTTGATTCTTACATTAGTGACTACAAAATGGTAATGTTTCTCACTCTCTTATCACCAATTTCTGCATAGTACAGTGGGCTCACTTTTAACAAGAATAACCTGACTTACAATTAGTTGCATTTCTCAGTCTGTTTTACTCCTCATTTTTGGTTGAATAGATTCATGATCTGGCCCATTCTAAAGCCTGACCTAGGAGTTGATATTCCACTGCTCCTTCACAGGGGCCTGGAGGTCAGTCTGTTTAAAAAGGGCATGGCTTTCTTGAGCTGCCTGAGACACCACTGAACCTGCTTTCAGCACTAACGTGCACAGAACAAGAACTGCTCCCCTTCTCTAGCCCTGTATGCTGCACGCTGGGTTTATAACAGCTGCATTATCTAACATAAGGTGAGCAGTTTTCATATGACTCAATTTCCTTTTGTCTCATAGTTTTTAATGGTTTCTAGTTTTTTTTATTTTTTAGCTCCCCATGATTTGTTTACTCTGTGCCCCAAATGTTGAATATTTGCTTAGTTTCTGTTCTTTTTCCAATTACAGTACTGCTATAAATATCTTCGTGTATGTCTCTGATAGCTTTCATAGGATAAATGTTTATTATTAAAGGACTGGACTGTGTGAAAACATATTCTTTAAGTATATGAGGCAGCTTTTTAATACAACACCTTATATACACTAAATTGTTGTCCTTTCCTCAGAAACAGCTACACATGTATGCAGAGGTGATGTTTTGCGTGCCTCCCTCAGAAATCTTGGAGAAATGGGCTCAGGTTCAGAACTCTTGCTTTTCAAGATTAGAATCTGAAAATTTCCAAGACCACACACACTGCCTATGAAACTTTCTCAGACTCACTTGGTTTAGCACATTCTACAGCTCCAAACAAGAGATTTAATTCTGCTTAACTAGTTATGAGGCTGTTAGGAGCCTTTCTGCTCTAATGGTAAAGAAATATTTGTAATTGGCATCTGTCAGATTGTCGTTTCTGAGAAGACGTGAAATATTTTCTATTGGTAATTGATTGTGCAATTCACTTGTAGTCCTGAAAAGTGATCCCTTGCTTCTTATCATCATTTGCTGCCTATTTGTGCTCTGTGTTGGCAGTGTAGGATACTGGCAGTTTTCACATTGCATGCTGGTATTTCCCTTACCAAAGTTGCATCAAACCACTCACTCTAATTCAATTTACTTAAATTTGGATAACTGATTATAGAATCTTAGACTGGCAATTCAAACTACTGATACATTCTTTTCACTTAAGAGGCCATGGTATCTAAGACATAGGAATACAGGGGGAACTAGATTGCCAACACTTGTGACACAGCGTGTTGCCAGTGAATTCCATGAGGAGGAGATCATGCTCTTGAGGTCTCTGAAACAAGTAGCTGTCCTCCCACCTTGCCCCTAAAACACACACATTGTAACTTGTGCTGTCTGCACAAGTCTTTCTAAGTATTCATTTAATTTGTCCTATGTCCTGAGTATGTATGTTTGTGTGTAGCTACATTTGATAGGGATGATTTTAATCAAATATATATCATCCTATTACATTTTCTATATCATAGCCTATTAGAGCCATCATATTCAATTTTTTCTTCATTAGAATATTTAGAACCAATGTTATTTCAGAATACCAAGTGAATTTTCTTCTATAGGTTTTTTTTTTTTCCTGAAGTAGACTTATATTGGGCTAAAATTTATCTGTATAGAAGAAAAGCTTTTTTCTTATTATTATTCCGTTTTGGTTTTTCAAGACAGGGTTTCTCTGTGTAATAGCTCTAACTGTCCTGGAACTAGCTCTGCAGACCAGGCTATCCGCCTGCCTCTGCCCCCCAGTTGCTGAAATTAAAGACATGTGCCACTACTGCCCAGCAAGAAAAGCTTTTTTTTTTTTTTTTTTTGGTTTTTCGAGACTGAGTTTCTCTGTGTAACAGCCCTAGCTATCCTGGAACTAGCTCTTGTAGACCAGGCTGGCCTCGAACTCACAGAGATCTGCCTGCCTCTGCCTCCTGAGTGCTGGGATTAAAGGCATGTGCCACACCACCTGTCCAAGAAAAGCATTTTTAATCACAGCTTTTTTTTTTTTTTACGTTTAGCCACCTTGCTTAAGCCAAATTGTGTTTTTAAGACAATTTTTTAAGGCTCAAAAATCAAGTGTTCTGAGCCTGCTAAGGAATTTACAGAAATAGCAATACTGTGTATTCTACATGCTTAGTGTAATACTTTATTATTCCAGAGTAAACTCAGACCTGATTCTAGCAAAATCCTATAAAAAAAATTAAAGTGAAGAAGAGATAATCTCTTCGTGTGGTGGTTAAGACATATTAGAAAGCATAACCTGTGAATTCATCTGGTTGAGTCATTAAATCATAGAAGAAACTTAAAAATTCCATAAATGCTCTTTGTTCATCTATAAATAGAGATATTCATATTAATCTACTTTGCTATACCAGTAAAAGAATTCTTTGGATCAGGTCAACTTTTGTTAAAAATGTGTTAAACACAGTATTATTCTAATAAAAATGCCTAGGTTTTGGGATAGCAGAGTTAAAGCATGTGTTGCCATGTTTTTACAGGTGACTTAACTGTCTGTGCTTGTTTTTCCTTTTCTGACTTTTCACTTGTTCATACAGATATTGAAGATAACTCATAAGGGTAGGCCCCATGCCCAGCAGTAGATGGCCAACACAAAATAAACTCAATGTCATCTTTGTGAGTTCCTTGTCTCATAATGTAGTGTCAGGGCATTTTTTTAACCTTAGTAGTTCTTCGTGTATATATTTATGGTTTCCAGTTTTGTGTTTTATGGATTCCTGTGTGTGAAAATGTGTTTCTTGTGCTTTTCCTTTGAATCTTTTTCTTCTATTTGTTTTTTCCTATTCTGATTTGTTTGTTTTGGTTTGTCTTACTTTATTATTATTATTCCTTAAATGTTTGTTTTCTAAGTAAAGACAAAAAGGGTGTGGATCTGGATGGGAGGGGAATGAGGGAGGAACTGGGAGGAGTTAGGGGAGGGGAAACCATAATCAGAATATATTGTGTGAAAAAAACTACTTTCAATAAAAAAACTATCATTAAAAAGAAAGTCATAATCATTAACAATTGAATCATAAGTAGCTCCTTGCTTTGTCCCTTTACCCTGTGTAATGTTATAAACCTTCATGATTCCTAATCCCTAAGATACTGGAATCGTGCATGTCAGAGTTAAGGGGGTTGGTGCATTTATTGATCTTCTGACAGTTTTATGGTTTGAATACAGACTCCCTACCACACAGTTTTCAACACGTGTTCCCAGCAGCCAGAAACTATGGAAACTTGCAGGGCTTGGGCTTGCTCAAAGGGAAGGAAGGTCAAGATCTAAGTTCAGTTAGAGGTGTGGGTGAGGACTTGTCCTCCAGACTTGCACAGCTCCAGTGTTCTGTAGTGTTGTCTTTTTGAGTCTTTTATTTATGTACCACTCTCTGAAGGTACCTATAATTTTTATTAAGAACCATGTCTTGGGCTGGAGAGATGGCTCAGAGGTTAAGAGCACTGACTGCTCTTCCAGAGGTCCTGAGTTCAATTCCCAGCAACCACATGGAATGAGATCTGGTGCCCTCTTCTGGCCAGCAAGCATACAGACAGACAGAACACTGTATACATAATAAATAAATAAATCTTTAAAAAAAAAAAAAGAAGAAGAAGAACCATTTCTTTACATTCAGAACCCAGAACAATATCTGTTCTGTATGCAGTAGATACTCAGCAAGGGTTTGTAGAATACAAGTGAACATTAGAAAGCAGGATCTGCCAGCAAACCAGTGTACTCCTCCTCAACCAAGAAGCAAGAACTTAGAGCTCTTTGTACCCTGTGTTTATTTTCTGTAGAGAATACGATCCATTTTCTAAAACCAAAGGCTTAAGTTAATCTATTGAAGCATGAATAAAATTTATCCGTATGAACTGTGAACAAATCCTTTTTGTATTTGTATTTTTAATAGCATCTCCATAGAAAATTCTAACCTTGTGGATAGTGGCTGTTATAGGTCCCATCTGAGCACCCAGTATTTAGGATCTGTTACTTTCCAAGAGGGAAAAAAAAGAATACTTTTCTTTAAAAGAAAGAAAGGAAAGAAAGAAGCAGTTCTTGTAAGGGAGACTGCCTGATTATAGTAAAGTTCTTTATTGTGAGATCTCAGTGCACACTATCTGTACCTTGCTTTTGATGTATTTGTTGCGAAGCAGCATCTACAGTGTGGACAATGGTAGTTATGTTTAGTATGTATGAGGGTATGTAGCTCAGTAGAAGAAGGAGACTTTTTTTCAGTTCTCATTTCCTCAAAACTTAGGTTCAGTCCCCATCTCCTCAATAAAAGAAAACATAAAAATGTCTTTAATAAATTTGAAAGATAGAAAACTGGACAGATTGCCCCCCGTAGTTCCTTACATAGAAGTTTCAAAACACAAAAAAAAGATTTAACTTTTAAACTATATTTTTAATTGACAAATATAAATTCTGTGTTTTCAGTATGGAGTGTGATGTACTGATTTATATGTGTTGTAAGATTTATCTAGATGATTTTATCAAACTAGTTACCATGACCATCACTTCTCGTCCTTACTGCATGTATCTGAGTGATCAGTGCATTTGAGGTCTACTCTCCCAGTATACAGAGCACTACCATTGACAGCAGTCCCCATGTGCATAGTAGATTCTAGTGGCTTCAGTAGCCTAATTAATTGTCACAGTCTTTGTTCTCCTTTTGTTTACTTTTAGCCCTGTCCCTAATAAATGAGAATTGACCACCTCTATTCTAATACGTATTTCCTGGATCTAAGAAGAGGTAGGAGAGGAGAGTAGATAAATGAGACTCAGTGTGGCACTACAAATAGGGGATTCTGTATGACACATCAGAATTAGTTAAGAGTAACTTTATTCTCCAGATTTTTTGCCAAATAAAATCTCAGAATTATTGCATTGGTGCACAGCCTCTTTAGGAAGGATAACCTTACTTATTATAATAACTATCATTTATTGAATTGCCAGATGCTATTACTGTTTTCACTGACCAGGGGTGAATACAAGCAATGCTTGCCTCTTTGGGCTGCAGAATTAGACATTAAGTATAGAAGATATTTTTACTCAGCAACAAATGGAAAATGTGGCATAGGATTAGAGGGCACGGGGAACCTCTCGTTTTATATAGCAAAGAAAAGGACAAACATTACAATTCAGTACATTTAATTGATTTTCTTTTCTCAACCACATGCCCGGGAGCCCTGACTAAGCCAACTAGAGCCCTAGTTTCTGGGTACCTTTCTTAATCCTGCCTGTGGGCCTTGGTTAATCTCTGTACTCATCTCCACATAGAGACTAAACTCCTTAGGATGGGACAAAGAGGCAGAGGCAAAAGTCTTTGGTAATTAAGTATGTGTGTCAAATATACTCAAAGTCTAAGATTTGTGCTTCTATTATACTTTCTCCCCTTGTTTATGGTAAATGCTAGATAGTAAAAATAAAGCATGCATGCAGATAAAGTCTCCTTACAATAGTGTCTGAATTATAAAATAGTCTTCTCTCTCAGGTTATAGCTTCCTTAAAACTGATATATTTTAACTAAAGAATACAGAAGATCCATCGATCCTAAGCAAAATGAGAGGTTATTATACTCTCTGCACAGATTAAGGGTAGACTTGGACAGTGAATCCTCAAAGGGGCAGTTCATCAGAGAATATACATGTTCAGACTTGTCTTTGTGAGCCCTTGTTCTCCTCGGTAAAGTTGTGACCCTCAGCCATTAAAACAAATAAGAGATGGATGAATGATGTACATTGAACATTGATTGGTTTTTAACAGCCAGAGGGCTATGACCATGAATAAGTACATCACACATAATAACTAGTTTATTAATCTTAGATATCCAATAAATGAAACTTTAAAATGGATCTTTAGTAAACATTTAAGCATTGACTAAAATCTATGTTGCTTTAGCCAATTTAAAAAAAAAACAGTTGTTCCTCTAATATATTTGGTTTTTTTTTTTTAATTCAAACAGCTTAAAGACTAAAGCAATGCAGAAACTGTCATTACAAAGCCAATTACTACATTTATATTTGAACCTGTTCTAAAATGTTAACAGCATTGGTTTGACTTTACTTTTCATTATTTCTACACAACCTTGTGTGGTTTCAGAAATGTCATGTTAATTAATACCTGTCTGGGTTTAATAATCCATAATATGACCTGGGGGCTCACTTTACCTGATTGCCAGAGTCTGAGCTTTCCCATTAAGCACAAAGTTGGCTTCTTATACTAGTGTGAGTGTTTGTGTGTCACTTAGTTTGAGGAATGCTGTTATCTACAGTAGGGAACAAAGGAGAACCAAAGGAAGGAAAGAGAAGTCCCTTCAAACTGAATCCAAGTTGCCAGTTCTTGAGTTTCTAGGTGCTTCCAGCAGGATGCAGACCTGCAGCTCAGAGACCTCTTGGCGGCTGATGTAATATACAAGAAGGCTGTGTTGCATATAAGAGAGTGAGGGAGAAAGACAGATAGAATAGCAGGAACGAGAAAGGGGAAGGCATGAAAGAACTGCTTGTTAGGGAAGAACAGAGACTGGTTAAGGCAGATGGGTCCATATATGTTTGTTAAGAAGTAAAGGTGTTGTGATGTTGACTAAGAGAATGGAGTGAATACAGAAGTAATCATTGATGTCCAGTATAGAATGTAGCAGAACATGGACCTAGAGCTACAGGTGAAGACATGCTTCCTGAAATTCCTTTTACAGAAGGAAAGAAAGAGGAAAGGAGGGGAAGCACAAGGGTGACAGGTTGAGAAAAGCAAAAAGCTGATTAAAGTCTTGGACCTGGACATGTTCTACATGCCAGTGAGATCCAGGTTGCAGCATTAGGGAAGCAAACAAGCTACTGAGTTTGATCATGCTAGATATTGTGTATGAACCAGGGTGTTGGGAAGATAATTAGCATAGATACTAAAGAGACTACACATAAAGGCAGAAGAATGAGTACACAGGAAAATAGAGCCAGGCACTAGTATCACAGGAAGGAGAAAAAGCTACACATTTGGAAAGAGGTGTGGAATTGCACAGGGCACATGTACACTGCCACATGTGGTAACCCAATAGGATTGTGCTATATTGAATAGCCTGTGGATGCTAAGATTCCTTGCTTTTCAGATGTTGCTCAGAATACCTCCTGTGAGATTCCAGCATTCATGGGTTAACCCAAGAAACAAATAAGTTTACTTAACTGATCTATAATGTATGCCTGTATGTTGAGACTTGGCTTACTTCTTTCCGTGTAAGAAACTGTGGCATGACGGGAAACTGGTTGACTTATGTGGCCAACATAATAGGACACCATCTGTCATAGTCATATCTTCTCTGATTAAGCACAGTACAAAAGCATTAGAAGCCAGGCAGGGTGGGCACACCTTTAACCCCAGCACCCGGGAGTCAGAAGCAGGTGGATCTCTGAGTTTGAAGCCAGGCTGGTCTTCATAATGGGCCCTGGGCCAGCCAGGATTACATAGTATGACCAGTCTCAAAAAAATTAAAAAATAGAAACATTCAGAAAAAGGGCCATAACCTAAAATGTATTATAAGGAAGCATAATTGTATAAAGCCTAACTGAGGCTACATCTCTCAGAGTTCCCATATGGCCAGTAGCTCCACTTCTGAGTATATTGCCTTAAAGAACTGAAAACAGAGAAATAAGCAGATACTTGTATGCCTTTATTTAGAGCAGTGTGTTTTACCATAGCCAAAAGGTAGTTTGTGTTGCTAGATGAATGTCTAGATAAGCAAAATGTGATAATACAATACCATGGAAAAGCATTCCCCTTTAAATTGTAGGAAATTCTGGCATGCGCCACAATATTGATGATCCAAGAAGACATATGCCAAGTGAAATAAAATAATCACAAAAGGACAGAACTTTATCATTACAATTACAGTGGGTACTTAGAGTTGTCACATTCACAGAGATAGTGGGAAAGAGTATTGCTAGGGCCTGCAGGAAGAGAGGATAAGGAATTGGTATGTAATGAGGGCAGAGCTCTGGTTGAGGTGGTAAAGTAGTTCTGTGATAGGCAGAAGTGGTAATAAGAAGGACAGTGTGAATATACAGAGTTACACACCTAGTCACAGTTCAAATAGTTATTTTTTATGAATAATTAAAACAGAAGAATGATACATTAAAAAATCTTCCTATAAAAAAGAATTTTAAAGCTAATTAGATTGCTCCCTGGATCAAGGCAGCTACTGCATACCTGACTACATGAGTTCATCCCACATTGGAGAAAGAGAAATTGACTCATACAAGTTGTCTTTTGACCTTCATGTGGACATCAAGGCAAACAACCTATCCCCAACTTTTAGTTACTAAGAGGTGCTTGCTCCTATTGATTTTTTTCCAATTGTACATTTAATTGCCTGAAGAAAATCAGTAAGAACATGATCTGTGTATCATTTTCTAATCTTAAAAGAGCATATACATTTTACATGGAGCAGCAAGTTTAAACTGCCAATAAATCCTATTAAAGCCATTTACTTTATATTACCGTTGACTCCTTCGTTGCAGGAAGGCGCACCCAAGACACTTCATTCACTCCCACCTGTCTTATTAAGCAGTGTCAGTACATCCGTGTATGTAAAAATTCCTGGGATCCGTGAAGGGCTCTCTTACATTTGGCATCCAGATGGAGGTTTATGGTTTTTGATGGTGGGCCAGTGAACTGAACCTTTTACCCATACCCTCCATGCATGACAAAGTGGCCATGGGGCCACATCAACTTACTTTCTTTAAGCTGAAAACTTGGAAGAGGAAGTTTCCAAAAACTATGTAATGATTTGGTTTTTGAATGCCCTCCAAAGTCCCCTGTGTTGAACGTTTGGTACCCAGCGTATGCTTTTTTGAAGTGATGGGAGAGGCCCAGTGAGAAATAGTAGACCCCTACTTTCATCTTCCAACTTCTAGTCAACATGAAGTAAATAGATTGGTCTGTCATGCACTCCCTCTACACTGTGTGCCACAGGTCCTGACTACCAGGCTCAACTAGTCATGGACAGAAACCTTCAAACTGAATGAAAACAAATTATTTTCCTTCATAAGTTGGATGTTAACAATACAGTTTGGTAATTTTTTTTCCTGCTTTGTAGACTTCTGTTTGGCCTCAATTAGAGCCACATCTTAAGTTGGTAAACCTGTGAGAACTTGTCTGTCCTATTAGCGGAGGTATAGTGCAGGCTAGCCCAGTGGGATGGAAGCAGGGTGGTAGTGACCACACTGCAGAAACTCTGCTTCCTTCTGTAGCCACCCTTAGCTTTGCCATAGCCTCACAGAAATTTGGGGACACCGTTTTCCTCCTTGGGCCGCAGAATATGTGACAGCATAACTAATACAGGCTTTCTTTCTATTGCCCAAATCCCCAGTTCTCAACTGCGTTTGGACCCTCGCCATCCATACCCTCTACAACCTGCCTGCCCTCTGCTGTCGTCTTAGCTGCAATACCTAGATAGTAGCAGTTTGCGGTTTTAGTTTAGATTTCACTCACATTTAGGGTGCATGCCTAGGGAGGGGGAATTGTGCTCTGAATTTCAACTAAATTCTCCCTGTCTTAAAGTGTCCCTTGATAATCCATGACTCATAAACTAGGATCCTAGAGTCCATGGGAATTGCCAGCAGAGCTCATAAAATCCTTAACTGGCCATTTGGGGGTGTTGTTTTGAGTCTTTGAAAATAATGTGAGCAGAGCACCATGCTGATGTGGAGACACTTTTGTCCAGAAGTCCCCTGTATAGAAAGTCCTGACTGAACATGGGTCACTACTTCTAGACTAGGAAGGGATGGTGGGAGCATCATCATCAGAACCCTCTAAGGCATAATAGGGAAGAAATACAGGTGTTCGCTGGGCATCATTAGGTAAGCAGCACCATGAAAAGTAAAACTAGAACAAGATGGTTCTAATTAGAAGCTTGAATAGACCTGACTGAATGTCTATAAAAATGTACTGCATGTAGGAGTAGATTCTGGACTGGCTATGTTTAGGGTGGTTAAAATATGGTTCTGTGTTTCAGTGTTAATCAGTTTTCCTGTGCTATGACAAAAATACCTGACAATCCATTTATGAGGAAGAAAGACGTACTTTAGATTATAATTACAGGACTTTCATTCTGCCTGTGTCATTGGACCCTTTTGTGGCATGGAGAGGGGAGGTGAGGAAGAGGAGAGAAGGAGTGGGCCATGAAGGGAGGAAGGGTCTGGAGTCCAAATCCCCCACCACCACCACCTAGCCTCACCTGCCTTCCTTTCACTGGACCCTACCTCTTAAGATTTTACCAACTTCCCATGAGTGTTACTGACTAGATAACACTCTTCAGCACAGTGACTTGGAGGACATATGGAAGATCTAAACTATAAGCCAGGCATTGGGACATACACCTATGGTCCCAGCACTTGGAGACAGAGGTAGGAGGATCAGGTATTCAAGATCACCTTAGATTCTGTCTCAAGAAAACAAAAATCCAAAACTATAGCAATCAACTATATAGTTAAGCAGATATGGGTGATCAGATGGACTTTGAAGTTAATTCTCAGCAACATTTTTTGATTAAATATAAAATGTGTCTTTCTCTGAGGTGACCACTCTGATTTTTCTGTCCCTGTCATTCATGCGAACTATATAAAATCAACCAGTATTTCTGTATGTGGCCTTTTATTGAAAGCTTTTTTCTTTCAAATTCAGTGGAAATCATTAAATTGCTTTAAGGGATTATATTTTATTTAAATTTTTTCCCTCATTCTTGATCTAATTGTTACTGATTACAAGTGAATTTGGTTTGTTTTGGTTTGTTTGTTTTTTTCACTTTTGGAAGTATAAGAGAAGGAAAATTGCTTTCTTTAAGCAATTTAAAACATAGTTTGACTCACCAGTGTTGTGTGTACTTTACCATGCATAAATTATATGTCCTTTAACAAGAAAAGGAAAGCTAGGGTAGAGCACCTGCCAGGCCCTGAGAAGAAGGAAGAGGAAGACAGATAACTCTAGTAGATAAGATAGATCAGCCTTGCACATATTTTTACTTGAATTAAAAGTTAGCATTTGAGGGCTGGAGAGATAGTTCAGTAGTTAAGAACATTCACTGTTCTTCCAAAAGACCCAAGTTTAATCCTCAGCATTCACTTGGTGGCTCACAACTGTCTGTAACTCCAGTTCCTGAGAATCCAGTACCCTCAAACGGACTGAAATGCATGGACAAAGCAACAATTACTGCTATGTTCTGGCCTGCATAGGCACCAGGCATGTACATGGTATTCAGAGATACAGGCAGTCAGATCACCCACACACATAAAATACAATAATTGAAAATTTTAAGTTGTTATTTAAATACATTAAATATGGCTGATTAAAAACTGATGATGTAGAGGGAAGATCATCTCTGATCTGTTACCTGTAAATAGTGCCACAGAGAAGCATGAACCAAACAGTGACAGAGGCTGGGTCTTTCTAATCATGCCTAGATGAGGTTTGCTTTAGCTGAAGAGTAAAACAGCAGACAGGCTTTGGCACAAGAAGCCATGAGAGAACACAAAGTGTTTGGGCCTTTCACACTGTCACACATGCTAAAATACAAGGCCATCTGTACTTCACTGTCCACTCAGGAAACACACACATACATGCAGAAATAGAATTTACGTTTTGAAGCTTTTTGTTAAGTTAGAAAAGGAATCCTGAGCAATTGTGTTTTAAGAGCCATGTGAGATTCCTGCATCTGAGTGACAGTCTTCTGTGTTTTTGCATGCAAGAACCTGCCAGTTAACTCAATAAGTTTCCAGAACGGCCTGCCATTCTACTTTATAGTACATGTAAGAAAACTGCACAGTACACAGTACCAAGGCCTGTCTCCACAACTAGCTCTGAATTACATCTGACTGCTTCCAAATGGCAAAGTGACCCTTAGAGGATGAAACTGTCAAAGAATAATATGCAAAAGAATATGTGTTACCTGCTCAATAAATATTTCCAAGTTCCCACAGTTTCCTCCAATCACAACAAATATAAGATGAAAAGACATCTTCATTCTCTACTCTTACACTGCTGACAAGAATTCACACAATTAACTATATAGTTCTTATGGGGGCAGCTCACCCGAGCATCTTCAGAGCCATGGGAAGGAACATCTTTCTAGAATGCTTTGACCATAGACAGAAGCATCATCCCTGGGATGCACTTCCATCTCCCCAAGTGATGATCATGAGGAATGTATGAGGCAACCTGAAGAGCTCTTTTCATTTCATAATCACGTCTTGTCTTTGTGTAAATATGTTTGACCTTACTTGTTTTGAGAGTACAGAACAGACACTGCTGCAGGGTGATGATTTGTCCTTTAGCCCCTGGACTGGTCAGAGAATACAAATCAGTACATCTGTGATTCTTGCTGGATTTTCTACTTTTGTTATTGAAGTAACCTACTGTCATAAGAACATATTTGACAGCCATGGATAAAAGGATTAGAGAAAAGATTTAAAGATTTCTCAGGTCAGAGCATCAGGACAGAAACTATAAGTCCTTGCGAGACAACTTGGGAGAGTGTGTTTTAAAAGTCAGCTATCAAATATGTGATCACAGCATTGGCACCATGAGCTTGTGCACCACTGGGCTGTGGCCTTACCAAGGGGGTTGGTGCTGGGAGGGCTCATCCTGGAGAGCTAAAGTAGTTTCTACTCAGGAGATTTTGCTCCAGTCAACATAGTTTTGAGTGTGGGATACCTCTCCACAGATGTGACTTGACTGTCCCTGAGCAACACTGTTTCTAAGAAAGGTCCGTACCATTCTTAAAAGCTCATTGACTATGTCATTTGAAGAAAGCCTTCAGCTATTATGGTGGTGAGGATGGTAGCAGCTCAGTGGGAGACTATGTACCTAGCATGTGTGAAGTTCTCAGCTCTATCCCAGCATCACCAAAGTTTTTTTTTATGGTAATTCACAGAGGAATGTAAAATCAAGAATTTTCCAAATTCCTCTGTGGCTTCAGCATTGGTTCCACCTATTTAGAACAGAGTTGCCTTAAACTGAAAAGATGTAGGAGGCTCAGCAGGCCTTCTACAGTTCATAGACTGTATGAACACTTCCATACTTCCCCTTCATAGTGCTGTTCTCAAGTTTCATGCACTTTTAGGACAACTACATGGGAGAGCAGAGGTTCTCATCCTGTGGGGCACAACCCCTTTGGGAATCAAGCAACCCTTTCACAGGGTTCATATATCAGATATTTACATTATAATCTAAAACAATAGCAGTATTACTATTATGATACTAGTAACATAATATGTTATTAATATTAATAGTAACTATTATGTTACTAATAATACTAGTTTTATGATGTAGCAATAAAAATAATTTTATGTTTGAGAGGTCACTACAGCATGAGGAACTGTATTAAAGGGTCGCAGCATTAGGAAGGTTGAGAACCCCTACCATAGAGGATCTACTGACCTATTTTCAAACAGCCTGCAGCCCTAAACAAATGGATGCAAGTGAAATGAGTTTATAGAGTATTGATAGAAATACATTCCTTTGTGCAATATTGTTTTGTGTTTTGTGTGATAGGCAGTTTGAAGAAAGATGCAAGAGATATCAGAAGTAATACACACCAGTACAGATAAAGGCTCCCTCTTTGGGAGTTCTAAAATTCACATGCACTAACTTTTACACTATTGCAGAAGATCTCTGTAGTCATCCATCATTAACCTTATTTCTATGATGAATAGGAAATTTTCATTTTCAAAAGGAAATGTCATATCGTAACATAAATACATAAACACTCTCTGGCACTTTAGCCCAAAGAAAGTAACAGGCAAGAATTATTTTACAGCGACACTGCTTGTGGAAGTACTGTGCAAGAGTACCCAGGCAACCTTTTCCTTAGTTCCTGATGAGAAGAACAGGCTGCTGACAGGTTTTCCTGGATAGCTTTCACTGTCACTTGACACAACCCAGAATTTTCTGGAAAGAGAAGTTAACTGAGGAATGTCCTGTGGGCATGTCTTGAGATGACTCTCTTTAATGTTAATTTATGTAGTACGGCCTAGCCAGCCCACTCTGGGCAGAATCATTCCCTTTAATCCCATCACTTGGCATAGCTAGTTCCTGTACAGGCAGAACTACATAATGAGAGACCGCCCCCCCCAAAAAAATGGAGAGAAAGCTAGATGAGTATGTGCCTGCGGCTAGCCAGCAAGAGGCATCCTCTGTTTTCGGCTTCTTTGGGTATGGTGTGAAGTCTTGGGTCAGAGGTGATATGTGCAATAACAATCAGGCTTTCAGGTTCCCGCCTGCCATTCTTGCCTTGACTTCCCTTGATAAAGGACTGAAACCTAGGAATTTTCAGCTGAAGTAAACCATCCCCCCTCAATTGCTTTTGGTCAGGCCATTTGTAATAGCAACACAAATAAAACTAGAACACAGGTGAATACTTGCTTTATGTATCTCTAGTAAAGCTTACCCAACATAGAAAAAAAAGATAACTCAAAAGAGGCCATTTCAGATACTTTCTTAGTATTGTGTAAATACTGTCAAACACCTGTTGCTACCAACCCAAAACTTAATGGACAGAGAAGACAGCAGCCATTTTTATTATGCTCACAGAATGTGGATTTCAGGAATTCTGACAGTGTGCTCTAGCACTGGTTTATATCTGATGCAGAATGCCAGTCTCTGGTGGAGAGAGAGTTATTTATTTATTATGTATACAGTGTCCTGCCTGCAAGTATTCCTGCATGCCAGAAGAGGGCACCAGATATCATTATAGATGGTTGTGAGCCACCATGTGATTGCTGAGAATTGAACTCAGAACCTCTGAAAGAGGTGCCAGTGCTCCTAACCTCTGAGCCATCTCTTCAGCCCTGAAAAAAGAACTCTTAAGAGTTGGGGTTTTCTGCATCATATACTTGGCTAAGCAGTGATCACAGAAAGTGATCAGTGTCTGGTTTCTTCATTTGGACTTCATCATACCATAGCACCTCAGGGTACTCAGACTTCCTACATATAGTCACAAGTCCATCGAGTAAGACAGAACTGCATGGCATTTTGTGATACAATCCTGAAGTCACACAGCATTGCTTCTGTGGTATTGTACTGGTCAAAGCCAAGATTCAAGGAGTGGGACCATAGACCCCCACCAAATGGGAGTGGCATGGCGTTTATGACCATGTTTTAAAAGCATCGAAGACCTTTTCTCCTGAGTGTTGCACCTGTGTAGTCAGACTTTCTTTGGACAACCAACTCCCAAATAATGACTTGGAGACTTACTATTAGTTATGAAAGTTTGGCCGTAGCTTAGGCTTGTTCCCAACTTGCTCTTAAAACTTAAATTAACATGTTTATATTAATCTACATTTTGCCACATGACTTATTACCTCTCCTCGTATACTACTTCCATTTCCTCTTTATGGCTGGCAAATCCCACCTCTCTTTTTCCAAGAGGTCCTATCTCTTCATGGAAGTCCTGCCTATCCTCTCCTGCCTACCTATTGGCCTTTCAGATCTTTATTAAACCAATCAGAAGGTGCCTTAGCAGAGATAACATCACCACAGTATACAAAAAGATTATCCCACAACAATCTGCCTTTTGATCTAGAATCTTCAGAAAATAGTTCTTAATTATTCTAAACCCATATATAGAAAAATTTATTTATTTATCATGTATACAGTGTTCTGCCTGCATGTGTTCCAGCATATAAACCACATTGCTCATTATGCAGCTCAATGATAAAAGCCAAGAGGCTTACCTGTTTTTCATTACCTTTAATCCATGGGCATAGCAGGAAAGAAAAGGGTGATGTGGACAAATGTAACAAAGTACAAGTGAAGGGATCGCCCTAGGTTCTGGGTCCTGGGTTTTTAGCTATGGGTGGTGGCACATGGCTATAATCTCAGCACTTAGGAGTCTGAGGCAGGAGGAGTGCCTGGAGTTTGAGGTCACCCTAGTCTATATAACAAGACCTGATCAAAAATTAAACAAATCAGTGAATTAGTGGAGTGAGCTCTGTCTAACTGCAGTGTTAGTGTGTTTGTTTCAAGGGGAACTATTAGATTGAAATGAAGATTGAATTTTATTGTGAAGCTTTTTTTTTAATTGTTAGTTCACTTTGTTTTCTAAAATTATGTTGTGGGCTAACCTTTGGACCCCTGTCAATGCATTGGCTCTGAGCCCTTCTGAAAAAGACCCAAGACTAACAAACAAGTTACTATCAAAGAATATACATTTATAATCTCACATTGGAGTCTGTAATGCATTTTCTTAAAGAATTTACAAAGGAGGTATCTAAGAGTATAGGTTCTAAATAAGTGACTGGCATGCTTCATCTGCATATGTGTGAATGTTGTATTAATTATGTGTATGGAACCAGGTGATGGTGGAGCATACCAAGCAGTTGAGAGGCTTAGGCACTGAAGAACTATTAGTCTGAAGTTTATCTTGGCTAAATAGTAAGTCCCAAGCCAGCCAGACTACAGGATAAAACCTTGTCTTAAAAGAATAGAAAAATTTATGTGTATGATGTCTAGATGTCTCTAAGCTTCATTGGCTAGGGAACATACCCTTAATGGTTAATTGTAGAAAAGGGTTCACTTTGACACTAATACTAGCTTATATTTTATACTCTCAACTCTTCCCAGAATTTACTAAAATCCATATATGTTTAGAAATGGAGGGGAATAAAACTATCCATCTATGCCTCTTAATTTAGCATGAGGCCTTCTAGATGACAATTATAACTGTAAAGATGACTAAAACCTAAACCAAATTAGACAAAATTTATAGTGGTTCGGACAGAATATAAGAGATTTTTAAGACTTGATTTTGTCTTTCTGACCTTCTTGACCAAAGCTCTGAGAAGAAATGTCCTAGTGACACCTAACAGGATGAGATATGGGAATGATCTTCATTTTCATTTTTGAAACTTGAATCTTTGTGAAAATCTTTCTCCCATTTTTCTTCCCTCCTGTGCTCTTCATTAGCACCTCTGTATCATAGCACCTCTGCTGAAGCCAGGAGTAGGGAGAGATGGATATGTTCCTTGTTCTTTCTAACCACAGTAATTGATTTTAAAGGTGACACTCCCCTTAGTAACATGACTGCTGCCCTGTAGGGGTGAAATTAGTTGCTTCCTCTATGGAGGAAAGATTGTAGTGATTTTTATGTTCTGTAGAGCTCTCAATGCAAAATTTATTACAAGATCTGAACATTCGCTTATGGAAGACTCTTGACTCCTTAAGGGATGCTGGAGAGAGGAAAAAGCGGGTGTTTGCAGAGAATTCAGGGAGAGGCTGGGCTCTAGCAACAACAGAAAAGACCTACAGAGGAGAGGGTCCTTTCAGGTTGCATAATGGATCCCACTTCTGTTCTTGGAATGATAGAACTCAGGACCAGAATTCCTCTAACTCCCATCTATCCTTACTTGAAACAGGGTCTTTATATCTGCCTCTTCAAGGGTCTTGTGTACCGTCTTATTCCTTGGCACTCAGGTCTATAGAAATCTCCAGGTGTCTATAAGATAGCTTCCTGTTGAATGCAGCAAAGAACATTGCAGCAGTTTTTAGATTTGGGGACTGGGAGTGGTTTGTTTTTTATTTGGGGTGGGGCTTTTTTGTTTTGTTTTGTTTTTTTGGTTGTTGTTGGTTCGTTGGTTTTTGAGTTAGGATCTCACCAGACTACCCAAGATGACCTGGAACTATACGCATTGTTACTGTAATTGCAAGGTGAACGTTGGCACATTACTTTGACATTCACATTGTTACTGGACGGAGTCATCTTTTGGGTACATGCTAAACACAAACCCTACTCAGCAAAACTAACCATAAAAGTGATTAGTACTTAATAGATATTCAGTAAACAGTAAGATTATTATTGGGAGAAAGGCTGAAATTTTGATATGGTATATTGTTGGTCATTCTTGTGTTGGCATACAAAAGAGTTCCACAATAGCCCAGAATAGAGTATATTTATTTGGGGATAAACTCACAGAAAGGGGAGCAATTCGCAGTCCTCTGTGTGCACTGGGAACTGGAACCGAATCCAGCAGCCAAGAGGCCCTCGCAGCTTTTCATCTAGTTTATAGTGCATGAGACCACGCCCAAAGCGGGCCAGTATCTTAAAGGCTGTTGGCTGAAGGAGTTCCCACAGCACCCTTGTATTCACTGACCATTTGTTTAAATAACATAATTTGTTGAATTTCAAATGTGTTAAAATAGATAAACTTACTTTACAAGAAAATAATCGTTACTTTACATATTACATTTCTCTTCGTGGTGTAACATCTCTGGTGCTGTTACTCATTTTTATTCTACAACTGATTCAAACTTTATTTCCTGTGCATTTTGGTAACATACCTGAATATGCTGTTACATGGCTTATAACCTTTGGCTGAGAGACTCTTCAGACAGAAGGTTCTGGTTCTTCGAGCAGTGCCCAGCATAGAGTAGTTCAATGATAGTACATGTAGGAGTGTTGGTGTTAACAGATGTGTACTGGCACAAAGCAAAAGAAATTTCATTACACCTCTGGCAAATTGATACTGAGAGAAAGAGGGACAGATGGTTGAAAACAGCAATGAAATATCCTATTACATGTCTGCAGAAGTCATTAGCAGTCAGAGGTATTACTAATGGGTCAGACTCACTTGGAGAGTCATGTTTCTGTAATTCACATTAAAGCAATGATACTTCTGGTATTTCTAATGTAATACACACCAAAGACAAACATGTCTTTTTGCATAATTAGAAAATAGATTTATTGATAGTAAAGAACTCGCTCTCTAGCTTGAATCTGGATCACTTGTAGAAGTTGTTATTATCACATAGCACCAGTGAGTAAAACATAACAGAGTGCTGTCCACTTAGGTCACTAAAGTGGTGTTATACTGTCTCTTTCCTCTATTTTGGAAAGATGAAAGGTGAAGTTGTTCTTTCTAAAAATCCATTTTTAAACAGACTTGGCTAACCTGCAGGAATAATTCCTATCTATCTAGTGCTTTCTTATGTCCTTTTGTAGTTGAAGCCAATCTTAGAGTTTTTATTATGAGCATATGAGCAAATTTGATTGCTTGTGTTGCTAAAGGATATCAGGACAGTTTTTAGCCCTCTGACATTAAAAAGTCACCCATCAGGTCCCTGAGCAGCTCCAAGTGAGGAGTTCTTGGTTTTAGCCTGTATTGACTAGACAAGGCTAACACCAAATTCCTAAAAACAAGCCTTAACTACTCTCTAGAGTGGTGCCCCATTTATCAAAGTATTATCTGCAGCTGAGTCAGGCAGAATCTAGCACTTGTTGTATATGTCTTCGAAACACTGAGTGATGGGCATGACTACCTAGGGGCAGAAGTGGAAGAGGGAAGTAGTGTTCGTCAGGTTTCCCCTCACTCTACGTGGTTGACGCCCTGATGTTGGACAGCATAGAGTCAGTGAGATACTGGAGAGCTGTTAGGCTGTGGTCTTCATTGCACAGAGGAGACTTTGAGCCCTACAGGGCCTATAGGTCATGATTAAGACTTTCTGGGATCTAGGAAAGTGCAGCATACTGCACAAGCTAGGAAATAGGCAGCTGACTCAGCACCCAAGCAAAAAGAACAGCTCCTGGAACCTACACATAGTTCTTGGGTTGTCAGCATTTTGTCTTCCTAAGCTTGAAAATATATTGCAAATCTTTTATCCTTCCTCTGCTGCTTCTTTTCCTAAACTTTGTTGTTGCTCATCAGATAGAACTCTTCCTATAGTAGGGAACCATTTCCATGTGCAATCCCAGCATGTTAGTGCATACCTACCTTGGCTTCTAGGTTGGGCTGCAACTTGGCAGTCCACATGTCTGCACAACTCCTTGTTGGAGTTTAGAGAGTTCCTGTATACAGTCTGTGGTCCTTATGAGTGGTCTATGTATTCTGCAGCCAAGACAGCCACAGCAAGCCTGTCCACATCTCCACATGGCTGATGTTGATGTCACTGATGGGTTTATGGGCTCTGTTCATTGGAATGGTGATTTACAGTGTTCGTCACTAGAAACTGATGAATTCTGAGTAGGTTTACCCCATTCATAATTCTTTCCTTATCCTTTCAACTCAAAAAGTAATAATAAAAAAGTCAATTTAGAAATGCTACATAAATCTGCTGTGTTTGATTTTAGTTCCTATAGTGACAGTAGAGGAAAAGGTAACATTTTGCTCAGTGAGTCTCCACCACAGAAAGAGATGCTTTGTCATCACTTTAGTCTCTTAAAATGTTAATGTGGTTGGTTAGCAAGTACTAGCAAAATGAGAACAAATGCAAATTGGCTTTTACATCAAGATTGTGGGAAGTTTAAACTTCTTGATTTATTGATTGATTTATTTATAACAGTGTCTTCTGGTCTTCTTTTAGCCTCCATTGTTCCTACCTACCCCCAATCATTCATGTTTTGTTTGACATTTCTGTGTCTTTCTCAGATTAGAGATATAGCTGTGAACTAAAATAGATCATCCAAATGCTGCATGCCAAGAGCAATGTGAATCATACTGATTGATGCAGGACTTGAAGGGACAAAGGACTCTGATGAGACAGTGTTAGTGCTTTACCTGGCAGGGTAAGAAAGTTAAAGAGGGATATAATGTTGATGGATGGAGAGGTATTTTGTGGATATGGGAGGGCTAGTGTAAAGGAAGTGTTGTCTTTTTGAATACATAAATAATATACAATTTTAATAATAATATTTAGAGTCAAAAAAGAAAAATTATAGAGATAGAGAAATGGCTCAGTAGTTATGAATTGGTAATGCTTTTCCAGAAGACACATCTCAGCACCTACATTGATCAGCTCATAATCAACTTGTAACTCCAGATCCAGTAGATCCTGTGACTCGGGCCTCTGTGAGCACCGTAACTCACATTCATATACATGCACACAGGTATGCACACACACAATTAAAAATAAATATTTATAAAGCAAAGCTAGTGTTAATCTTTTTGTCATGAAAGAATTTCATCTTTATCTATTTCCCTACAAAATGTTACTTCTACAGAGGTATGTTTGTGTGTCTGTCTGTCTGTCTGTCATTTGATGAAATCCTACTAGTGCTTGGTAGCCTATCTAATGTTAATGTCTCTCAAGACAGTAAATAATATGCCTACATCATCATTTTAAAGATGACAAGACAGGGCACTGCCCAGTGCACTCTCTATCCTTATAGCTGGTCTCCTAATGGTGGACCTTTAGGACACTTACCAGTTTTGCTGGTTATGTACAATGCTGTGATGAACATTACTGGGTAGGGATATAGATGGTTTTTTGTTTATGATATATTGCTGAAAATAAAATTGACAGACCAAAATTTATACCTGGTGTGAAAATTTTTTTAAAATGCCAAATTGGAGAGAAGGAAAGATATATTTGATTTTAATACTTGTGTGTTGCTCATAAGGTTAGAGATTGGACTACACCCTGTTGTAAGGAAAGGGATTTCCAGACCTTTATTTGTATTGTGAATCAAAACTGTTAGGAATCGAAACATTGGATGTTCCTCTTGAAAACTACACACATGCACATTTCAAGTGATTGACTTTTGAACCTAAGCTTCGGTTCAGTCAAATCTGAGTTGCAGTTTCTTATTTGGTTATGATGGTGGTGGGGGTGGGGATGTGTTCATTGTATTGCTGTCATGGGGAAAGGAATTGTCTCAAATGGTTATGATAACAAGCATGTTCCAGACATGCAGGGTGGGTGATTAGCAGACATAGCACCCTGGAACCACTATTTCAGTTTGAGTCTATTAAATATTGGTGCTCCATTTTGAAGGCTGGTAGATGTAGCACGATTAATAAAAACCCAGAGACAGATATTGAGGTTCAATCTGAATACCAGAAAAGCAAAGCAATCAGCCACTGGCTCTTACTTCTACTCTACCTCAGTGCGAAATAGTGGTCCTTCCTCTAGGAATCTCAGAATAAGACTGACTGAGTGCTGTCTTCTGTTTTATATTCCTCTCTAGTGCTGGAATTAAAGGTGTGCACCACTACTGCCTGGTTTCTATAGCAAACTAGTGTGGTTACTGGGATTAAAGGTGTGTGTCACCACTGCCTGGTCTATAAGGCTGACCAGTGGGGCTGTTTTACTCTCTGATATTCAGGCAAGCTTTATTTATTAAAATACAAATGAAATATTACTACAGGTAGACAGGAAGAATTCTATCTTATACAGACATCAGCCTTCAATTATTGGATGAGGCTCACCTACATAAGGGAACACTGTATGCTCTACTTAGCTGCCTGGTTTCAGTGTCATTCTTACCCACAAACACTATTGAACATACAGGATAATGTTTGCCCAAATATATGAGCATCCCATGGTACACAGTAAGATGGCAAAATTAACCACCATACTGAACATTTTCACTTACTAAGAGATCCCCAGATGATGTAAGGCTTACAGAATAATCAGATCAACAACCAGTAGCAAGTAAAACTAACATAGAACTGTAAGCTAGGATTTACAGCCCTTAAAGGAAGCATTTTTTTTCAAGGTTTTAATTAACAAGGAAAATAATGTATGTTAAGTTGACACACCAAACCAGCCAGTGCATGTCTATTTGTAAATTCCTGATAAGATTCTAAAACAGGTAGGAAGAGATAATCACTTGAGTAAGAAATTAGGCAAACTGAAATTGGGAGGATCTCCACACCCCACCCCATCACCACCACTACCACAAACAACATGTATGCCCCATTGTTGGCTTGTTTCTTTGAGACAGGGTCTCATCTCACTTTGTTGCCCTGGCTGGCCTGGAATTCACTATATACACCAAGCTGGCCTCAATTTCATAGAGATCTGCCTGTCTCTGCCTCCTGAGTACTGGAATTAAAAGTGTACACCAACATATCCAGCCCTTATTAATTTATCTAAATAAAACAGAAAGCATTTCCAGTCAGTTACCTATAAAGAGATTGACATTCTGTAATAAATATATAATACTCAAAAATAATGCATTAAAAACTTTAAACTGACGTCCAGTGTGGGAAACCTGTATAGAATTTTTTTGGCTATAAAGTGAAACTCTGTTTAAAAAATAAGATGATTGACTCCATTATGACATTTTAATGTATGCAATAATGAACTTTAACTATATTGACATTTCTATACCCATATATAATGTACTTTAATTACACTCACCTTCTCCTGTTCCCAGTCCCTAGTATGTTAATCCCCTTCTTCTTAGACTGGAAAATTTAAGGGCTGGAGGATAGTTCTGTAATTAAAGTGTTTGCTTCACAAAAATGAGGCATTCTGAGTTTGATCGCCAGAACACACATTAAAAACTAAAAATAAAATTTAAAAAAAAAAAGCCAACCATGGTGATATATGCTGGATTCCCAGCACTGGGAGACAGAGACAAGGGGATCCCTGGAGGTAGCTTTCCAGGCAGCATAGATTTATGCCTGAGCTGCAAGACAATCAGAGACCCTGTTTCAAGGTGAATTTTGATATTCCTGATCATGACACCTGAGGTTAGCCTACATACCTACACACCTCCACACTCACAATACACATGGACACGCACAGAAACCAACAGCACAAACACACGTGTTTACTTGTTGAGATTTAAATTTTAATTCCGTCAGAATTCATGACAATGAGCACCTTTCAACATATGTATTGCAGGATGGATGTTCCCCAATAATGTTGTTAATGTTCCCAATACAGCCCTGTCAAATTGCTAGAGATTTTTCTGAGACTGAATCACTTGTTCAGGAATTGACATGAAAATTCAAAGGGCCAAAAGTAGCAGAGCATTCTTTTTGTTTTTAATTTCATTTTTTTTTCTTATCTTACATACCAACCACAGTTCCCCCTCCCACCCCTCCTCCCACTTCATCCCTGCCTCCCCCCACCCACTAATCTGAAAGGGTAAGGCCTCCCATGGGGAGTCAACAAAGCCTAACACATTAAGTTGAGGCAGGACCAAGCCCCTCAAGCCTATATCAAGTCTGAGCAAGGTATCCCACCATAGGGAATCATAGGGAAGCCAGCTCATGCACCAGGGATAGATCCTGGTCCCATTGCCAGGGGACCCTCAAACAGACCAAGCTATACAACTGTCACCCACATGCAGAGGGCCTAGTTTAGTCTTAGGCAGGCTCCACAACTGTCTAGAGTTTGTGAGTTTCCACGAGCTTGGTTCAGCTGTCTCTGTACATTTCCCCATCATGGACTTGACCCTCTCTTGTTCATATAATCCCTCTTCCCTCTCTTTGACTGAACTTCTGGAGCTCAGCCTGATGCTTGGCTATGGGTCTCTGTATCTGCTTCAGTTAGTTACTGGATGAAGGCTCTATGATGACAGGGTATTCACCAATCTGCTTACAAGGGAGGGTCAGTTCAGGCATCCTCACTACTATTTTTAGGAGTCTTAGCTGGGGTCATCCTTGTGGATTCCTGGGAATTTCCATAAAAAGGAGATCAAGGGGATATAAATTGCAAAGGAAGAAGTCAAACTTCTGCTATTTGCACATGATATGATAGTATACATAACTGACCCCAAAAATTCTACCAGGAAACTCCTACAGCTAAGAAACACCTTCATTAATATGGCAGGATACAAGACTAACTGAGAAAAAAATCAATATCCCTCCTATATACAAATGATAAATGGCTGAAGAAAGAAATCAGAGAAACATTACTACAAACAATATAAAATATCTTGGGTTAACACTAACCAAACAAGTGGAAGACCTGTATGACAAGAACTTTAAGACTCTGAAGAAAGAAATTGAAGAAGGTATAAGAAAATAGAATGCTGTTGGATAGGTAGGAGCGACATAATAAAAATGGCAATCTTACCAAAAGCAGTCTACAGATTCAATGCATTCCCTATCAAAATTCCAACACAATTGTGAATTCTTCACAGACCTTGAAAGAAAAATATTTAACTTCATATAAAAAAAAGAACTCTGGATAGCTAAAACAGTCCTTTACAATAAAATAACTACTGGAGGCATCACCATCCCTGACTTCAAGCTCTACTATAGAGCTATAGTGATAAAAACAGCTTGGTATTGGCAGAAAAACAGACACATGAACCAATGGAATTGAAGACCCTAATATTAATCCACAAAACTATTAACACCTAATTTTTGACAAAGAAGCCAAAATTGTACAATGGAAAAAAGCATCTTCAACAAATCGTGCTGGCATAACTGGATGTCAACATGTAGAAGATTGCAAATAGATCTATATCTATCACCATGCACAAAACTCAAGTCCAAGTGGATCAAGGACCTCAACATAAATCTAATTACACTGAACCTGATAGAAGAGAAAGTGTGACGTAGTCTTGAACACATTGGTACAGAAGACCACTTCCTAAATATAACAACAGCACAGACACTGAGAGCAACAATCAATAAATGAGACCTCCTGAAACTGAAAAACTTCTGTAAGTCAAAGGATACAGTAAATAAGACAAAACGGCAGCCTAGAGAATGGGAAAAGATCTTCACCAACCTCAAATCTGACGGAGGACTGATCTGCAAAATATATAAAGAACTCAAGAAACTTATCATCAAAATACCAAATAATCCAATTTAAAAATGGGGTACAGATCTAAACAGAGAATTCTCAACAGAAGAATCTCAAATGGCTAGAAGGCAAAGGAATTGTTCAACATTCTTAGTTATCAGGGAAATGTAAATCAAAACAATTCTGAGATACCATCTTAACACCTGTCCGAATGGCTAAGATCAAAAACACTGAGGACAGCTTTGTTGGAGAAGATGTGGAGTAAGGGGAACACTCCTCCAGTTAGTACAAACTGGTACAGCCACTTTGGAAATCAGTATGATGATTTCTCAGAAAATTAGGGATCAATCTACCTCAAGACCCAGCAATACCACTCTTGGGCATAAGGATGCTCAATCATACCCAGGGAAACTTGCTCAGCTGTGTTGATAGCAACATTATTATAATATTTATAATAGCCAGAACTTGGAAACAACCTAGATGCCCCTCAACCAAAAAATGGATAAAGAAAATATGGTACATTTACACAATGGAGTATTACTCAGCTGTAAAAAAAAAAAAAAAAGCAGTGACATCATGAAATTTGCAGGCAGATAGATGGAACTAGAAAAAACTCATCCTGAGTGAGGTAACCCAGACTCAGAAAGACAAACACAGTATGTACTCACTCATAAGTGGATACTAGATGTAAAGCAAAGGACAGCCAGTCTACAGTCCATAACTTCACAGAAGCTAGGGAACAAGGAAGACCCTAAAAGGGACGCATGGATTGTCTAGGAATCTGAAATAGATGAGATCTCCTGGGTTAACTGAGGGAGGAGTGTAGAGGAAGAGGGTTGGGGGATGAGAACATGAGGGAATGGAGTGGTTGAGTTGGGGGAGGGAAGGAGTGGGAGAGCAATGAAAGAGATATCTTGAGAGAGGGAGCCATTATGGGGTTAGAGAGAAACCTGGTGGTAGCAGTACAATCTTTAAGTAGAGAGGGAATGCTGTGATGTCTTCACTACCAGATTTCAAAACTATTATAAACCTCTGCTACTTGAGTCAAGGCCAGGTAGACTGATTGAGACTGATTGTAAAACAGAATAGAGGCCAGAAAGATGCCTACTTATGAAAAGCTGCCTACTTATGAAAAGCTGCCTGGTGTATGACTAAATACAGTACATTGGAAATAGCACAGCCTTTTCAATAAGTGGGTTCAGCCATTTGGATAAATATTGGGGGAAGAAAGTGTCTGGACTCTTCCTCATAACACACATAAAAAGTGGATTGTAGCTGGGCGGTGGTGGTGCACATCTTTAATCCCGGCACTTGGGAGGCAGAGGCAGGAGGATCTCAGTGATTTCAAGGCCAGCCTGGTCTACAAAGTGATTTCCAGGACAGCCAGGACTGTTCTGTTACGTGGAGAACCCTGTCTCAAAAAACAGGAAAAGAAAATGGATTGTAGATTTACTTAAATGAAAAGGATAAAGTTTTTAGAGGAAAACATCATCTTTCATATTTTGAAATGGCACAGTGTTCTCAAACAGGTCACAAGTGTAAACCATCAAACAAAAATGTTAAAACATTATACTTTATCAAAATTAGAGCATCAAGAATACCATTATTAAGAGAGTGGCAAAGCAGAATGGAAGAAGATATATGAGAAAAAGTCCCTATCCACAGTATATAATGAACTACAAATTATCTTTTAAAATGGCCACAAGACATCTTTTAAAGACAGGTAAAGGACTTGAGCACTCAGCTTACAAAAGGCAATATCTAGGTAGTCAAATGAGGTATCTTGTCTCTTTTTCATTTTCTTTTGACTTGTGACAGGATATGTATGTAATTTTTTGTTTTGGTTTTGGTTTGGTTTTGTTTTTGAGACAGGGTCTCACTAAGTAACCCTGGCAGGCCTGGAACTCAGTTTATAGACCAGGCTGGTCTTGCATTTACAGAGTTCTGCCTCTGGAGTGCTGAGATTCTACCCTCATCCCTGGCTAGTGTGTATAATTTAAACACTCCCCTATGACTGGCATTATAAATTATTATGTTTAAGAAGAACCAGTATTATGTATGATTCCATTAAAACCCATGTCCTGTAAATATTGTTGTTTTAATCTCATGATATTTTGATGCCATAGACTTATAAACATGCAGGATCTAAAGGATGTAACAGAAGGACTCAACAGATGGCTTCATGCATATTTACAACCCTAAGAAAAATGTAGCTTACCCATTACCATGAAACTGTGATCAAACAAGATCTCCCACCAACTTACATGGCCTGCTCATTCCTTCCCTCTCTCTAATCTCTGAGCCATAGATGTCTTATCACATACACAGCCACCTAAGGCTCACCTTTGTAGGTTACCAATGCCACCACTAGAGGAAATAATGAAGGGGCATATATGTGATAGAATGAATGGAATAAGGAAAATTCTTATGTGATCTACCTGGGCACTATGCAACGCTGGAAGATGCAATGTAAAGGACTTGAGCACTCAGCTTACAAAAGGCAATATCTAGGTAGTCAAATGAGGTATCTTGTCTCTTTTTCATTTTCTTTTGACTTGTGACAGGATATGTATGTAATTTTTTGTTTTGGTTTTGGTTTGGTTTTGTTTTTGAGACAGGGTCTCACTAAGTAACCCTGGCAGGCCTGGAACTCAGTTTATAGACCAGGCTGGTCTTGCATTTACAGAGTTCTGCCTCTGGAGTGCTGAGATTCTACCCTCATCAGGGGTTTCATAAAAGAAAAATAAAATAGATATCAAAATGCCACAAAAACCAAGCTAAAATATTCTGTCTGGTGTCTGGAATCACTGGAATCATTAGGAGAGCCCAGGACTGATACATCCAGCACATCACTCTATTTGTTTCTTGGGTTCCCTCAGAGTTTAAATGTGGCTTTGCCCCATTAAGTGACCTTTGTGCTATTAGATTTGTGCTTGGTTGGGAACAGGGGTCCTTGGTCTTTATACAGCCTTAGCCACCAGGATATATATTGTCCTTGACAAGAAAGTCTTGTTAATTCATGGCTCAGTGGTTAAGAGTAGGTACTGCTCATACTGAAGATCTAAATTTGGTTCCAACCTCTAGGGGATCTGATACCCTCTTCCAGACCACATGGGCACCTATACTTACTTGCACAGACACACATGTACATGCACACTTAAATCTTGTTTTAAAGTAAGACTTAGGAAAAACAAAGCAGATTCCAAGCCAGTGCTCAGTGTCTGGAGGACATGGGCTGTTTCACAGGTACTGTAAGTCATATATTTACATAGAGTTTTTGAAGTTGTTTTTTTTTGTGTTTGTGTGTGTGTGTGTGTGTGTGTGTGTGTGTGTGTGTGTGTATCAAAAGCCCTCTAGTGCTTTCTAGCAAAGTGTGATTTTTGAAGTGACAAGTAAATATGTACTTAGGAAAATAACCAAGCAAAGTATCAGAATGGAAAGAACCAGGACCTAAAAATTTGGAAGTTACAGGTCAAGTTTGGGGAGATTTGTTGTTTGTTTGAAGAGAAAACTTGAGATGGGTTTAGGATAATTCCCATGGAAACAGTGAAGAACAACTGGAATGTTTTGTAAAAATATGACTAACCCATGACCTCTTTCTTATAAATACAATGCATTAGTTATTATAATGAAATAATAAATTTTGCCCACTCTAAGTGTTACAGCTCGGATGGAAAAGTATTCTGGCAATTGGAAGCCAGGGAATACCACAGGTCACACAATAAGCTTAGCAGCTCCAAGGAGAGGTTTCCCCAACATACAGCTCTGCTCCATCATTCGGGGGTTTCCCCAGCCAAGTTGTTATAGTTCTGCTCCACATGTTACATACAGCCTTGCTCAGCTCGGCTCTGCCCCACCCAGGCTCCATCTCTGCTCCAGTGAAAGAAGGTCATCACCCAAACCCTCGTTCAAGAGATTTATCAGAAGGGAAGAATCCAGGAGAGAGGCTGCCTCTGCCAGGGTGGAAAAAGGCAGCAGCTTATGTAGGGCTTCTTAGGGGCAAAGTTTCCAGGGAGATTTTCAGGGTGAGAATTTGTTGGATTTCAGTCCCTTGAGCTCAGATTGACTAGATCTCATGCTCAGGGATTGGTTGGTTTTCTGCTCAGGGATTAGTTCGTTTTCCTACTCAGAGATTGATTTGTTTTTCTGCAAATCTGTCGGGCAAATTTGGTTCTTCTTTCAGGGCCCAAATGTGTTTCTTTCACTGGCCCTTTTTTGCCTTTTGGCTCTAATTTCAGGGCCAGGGCATATTTCTTTCGTTGGTTCTGATTTTATGGCAAAAGTGTGTTTCTTCGGCACTGATAAAAGAGTCAGAGTATGTTTCTTTGGCTCAAGTTACAGGGCCAGTGTGTTTCTTTGGCTGGCCCTTTTTTCCTACATCCATCTAAAAACTTAAGACAGTAGGACTATTCTTTCTCACCACCCGGTACTGAGCTCAGCTCTGAAGCAAACAGAGGAAGTTGTATGTGGTGTTATTGCCAAGGTATTTAATCTCTCTGTCTCTGTCTCTGTCTCTGTCTCTGTCTCTCTCTCTCTCTCTCTCTCTCTCTCTCTCTCTCTCACACACACACACACACACACACACACACACACAGAGAGAGAGGCCTGTATCCTCTCTTCATCATACTTGGACCTGGATGATAGTGGAACCCACTGAAAATGCCCACAGTGCTGAGGTTGGCCAGCAGTTGACTAATTGGAAGGTCCCACTGCAGTTTTTGCCTACAGGCTTTATTTAAATCCAACTCATGTTGCCCAGTTGTGTCTTAGACACTTTTTAAAATTGAGAGATACATTCAATTTTAAACAACGAATAAATGAAATCTGTCTTCTAAAGAAAAGTAGGGGTGGCATCCTGTGGCATTTCTGTAAGGGACTAATGTTTTGATCTTGGAGAAACTGGGAGCCATCCTTCATGTTTTCATTATTAAGCCAGGTGAAATGAAAACCAAATCTCATTTCTAAATGACTCTTCTGGGAATTCTTCTGTGTTGTTTCTATTTTAAAGTAAACTGCACTATTTTTTCTGTAGTTAAAGCATAGAATTGAAAATACTAAGTTTCAGTGTTTAGGTTTTTGTTTTTTGCTTTTTAGCTTTAGACATTCTCTTAGTTACTTTTCTGTTGCAGTGACAAAACACCATGACCAAGGCAAATTGTTAAAGAAAGCGTACAATTTGGGACCACAGTTCCAGAGGGTTAGAATCCTTGTCCATCACAGTGGGGAGCATAGCAGCAGACCTGGTAGTGGAGCAATAGCTGAGAACTTTCTGAATCATAAGCACAAGGCAGAGAGAGATCTAACTGGGAATGGCGTGCTTTCTGGAAAACTCAAAGCCCTCCACAATGATAGACCTCCTCCAACAAAACCATACCTCCTACTTTTTCACAAACAGTTTAACCTACTTGGGACCAAATAGTCTAACATATTAGCATAAGTGGGCCATTCTTATTCAAACCACAAAGACACCATTTAGTTGCTTCCTTTTTATAAGCAGAGCTTACACAGAGAACATTTGATAATGTAGCCAACTATGAATATTCAATTGCATAAGAGGCAGGCAGTTTGCCGTGGCCCCACCTTCACTAGTGAAAGAAGCTTTCTTGGAACCTGTCTAAAAAACACCAATTATCAGAGTACTGCCTCGGAGTCCACAGCAAGCTTCTAAGTCCTCGTTCATACAAACGTGGGCTTCTGAATGAAATAATCAGAGAGAAATTTAATGCATTATATCATGGTTTTTGACCCACTCGGCCATTCTTGATGATCTAGGTGAACAAGAGGAGGGGTTGGGGAGCTTTTACACACTATCTATTTATAAATCCCCATATATGATTACAGTTCTAAAAGATTGTAATGATGTTTTTCTATGTCCTGTCAAGATCCCAACGTAGGAGCCCCTGGTGGTGGCACACGCCTTTAATCCCAGTGCTCCTCTGGAGGCAGAGGCAGGTAGATCTCTGTGAGTTCAAGGTCAACATGGTCTACAAAGTATGTTCCAGGACAGCCAGAGCTTTTTGTTAACACAGACAACCAAAGCAAAAACCCTGTATTGGGGGGGAGGGGAGGCGATTGACATAGAAGTATATATTTATGACATAGGGTTTCATTCTAGATTCCTAGAACAATGTTGAGCTTAGCGAGGAGCCTCAGGAGGTCACCCACCCTGTCTAGAACTCATTTAAGACATGACCACAACTCCAGCCATCCCCCACATAAATTTCTTACTATTGCATCTCCAAATCATCTTATGCCTCCATTTCAAATACTTCTTCAGCAAACTCATTATAAGCAGTGCACACAAGACACACATATTTCTTGGGCACAGGGCCTACTGCCCACCCCCATGCTTAGAGAGACCTGAACTGTTAGCAGGTGCCTTTGGTTCAATACCTTCCCAGGACCTATATATTTTCTACCTGAAGCTGAGATCTTAACCATGGAAGGGGCCATCTTTTATCTTTCTATAGAGAAGGAATCATGCTCCTCAGCTCCAGAGATGGCTGCCATTCTTCTTGACTTCCGACGGTACCTGTGGAGCACAGTGGTCTTCTTCAGCACTAACAAAACTGTCCCAGTGCCTTAGCTGTCATAAGGAATTCCTTTCTTTACCTTTGCCTTCGATAGCAAATATTCTAGAAGGGAGTTGGCACAGTCCTATTGAAACATTCACAGCTGAGTATGCAAGATTATAAATATGCATGTTTACCTCTGGACAATGGCATGTGAAATAACTCAAGTTGACCCAGCCTGCCTCTGACCCAATCTCAAGACTTTTCTCTTTGCCTGTTTCTTTTCACCACAGAAATAAAAGATGTTCACAGGGGTCAAGTTATGTATGATACTTTGGAACATACATAGGTTTGAGAACTATAAAATGTCAGTTAGGCATTTGCTTGGCTTAATGCTATAAGCCTTTTTAAGTATGTTCCTGTGTATTATTATAACCTTCACAGTAGCTGGGATAAGCAATTACTACCTTTTGAGATGAGACAACAGGTCTGACACTATGTAAGAAAGGAATAGCAGAACCAGCCTTGAAAGTCAGGTAGGATTCCCACTCATATGCATGATTTACACACACACACACACTCACACACAGCCATTAAAACACAGTTACTGAGAAATAATAGAATTTGCCAGCATCAGTAATTTCTATTCTGTGTCTGCAATCATGGTAGCTGAGTTCATTATTAGCCTCATAAAGATGGGCTCTGAATACATGTCCTGTGTTTCTGTAGTGTTGGTTTTTGATGATAGTCTTGGAATCCCCAAAGTAGAAGATATAATGATCCCCCACAGAATCAAAGCAAGACTTCCGAGTCATCCTTCTTTCCGTCCATACATTCAACCAACTATCCTATTAGAATGAGGTTATATGATAAATCACAAGTCTAGTGTGTGGGAACCTGAATTGCTATGTCTTACTCTTATAGTTTGATTTAGGGTATACTGCAACCTTGTAAACTTGTTAGTTTTTAAAGAGGTCATATGAGATTCTGAGGGTTTTTTTTTTCTCTTCATTTTAGTCCCGTGTGATCTTAAGTTTATGCAAGCTATTCTTTGTTAAGTATATTCCTCTCCCTGAGGATGACCTCTGTCACCCACCTAGGGCCAGGGGACTAGTGATGAGTTATAGGTAATATATTAAGATGTCAACCATATATAGACCCAATTTGCAGTGTTTATGTGAAATTCCCTCTGCTGTTTAATTCCACTAAATTGCATTTTTATGTTAACTTAATAAGCTAATATTTTATGAACTTGTAAGATTGAACATGTGGAATAGAATCAATATTTCTGATAATTACTTGATGGGGGTTGAGAAGTTCAGTAGAAAGTCATTTAAAATTTTCAGGCTGATATTGATTAAAACTAGTGGCTTTAAGATCTAGAATATCTAATTTTGCAGGGTTGGGTTTTTTTCCCCTTATGGTTTATTCTAGGGCTTAGGTAAAATATAAATATATATATATATTTGCCCCAGCATTTATGATAACATTCAAACAGGTAATTTTCCTTACTAGATTTAGCCAGTAATTTAGAATCGGTGCATTCTGTAGAGGATGGTCTCAGCTTTATTGCTGCAATTTAGCATATATGTCTGGGATGTTATGCTTCTAAGGAACAAGCACTCTGCTTCCTCTTTTTTAATTATTAGAATCTGTCTTATTTCAGCATTTACTGGGTACATGGTCATTTCATTCAAGTATTCATGAGTGGCTCTAAGAACATCAGTAATTTCTTAAATTTGTTCAGTATTGTACAACAGTATTCTCCAACTCTGACTGTGCCTCAGAATGTATGTGTAAGACATTACAGGGATGATCTTGTTGAGCCCCCTGTTCAAAAGCACAGGTTCCCAAGAGAGTGTTGACATTGTTTACTTGCTTCTGCACCACCCGTGATGACAGGCACAGTGTATGATGTTGGTAATCCCTCTTACAGGGAAGAAAACTGAGGCTCTGGCAGGTTAGATAAGCTGTCCCAAGGTCACACTTAATGCATCTCATCTGTTTGGTTCTAGATGCTCAGTTTCCCTACCAAGGTGATCAGGCACAAGGATACACAGTTGTGACCTGGGCTCTTCACCAAATTTAAGATTATCAATAAAAAAACAAAACTTTTAAAAATAGTGGGGACACGGGGAAGCAAAATTAGGTGAATACTCCATTGAAGGAGCCTGAGAGTCCAGAAATCACAAGTAAACATGTTAAAGACATACCATGAGTTGTCATATTCTTGGTCTGGAGATTAGTAACCAGATCTTCGTACCGTCACCAAGTTCATCAGTACAGATTAGCGAGTACAGTGCTAGAGCCCTCTTGTCATATTAACCAGTTGCCTGACCTGCCTGGGAAGTAGACCCTGCCACCCTCAAGAGAGCAGGCCCAAACAAGCAGACTTTGCAAAGATAGGTCTCCCACATTCGAATAGCTGAATAATAAAATTGTCAGTCCTCATCTTCGGAAGCCATATCGAGGATCTCTGTGGTGATATGAGAAGGGGGTACAAGAGTGAGCAGCCAGGCCAGAGACAACAGCCTGATAGTCCAAGCCTTCATATCTGCCAGCCAGACTGAGATAGAATAAGATATACTTGCTTTCTTCAGTTGGGAGGATAACAGATTATTAAATGACTTTTCATTCCTTGCTTCACCTAGGAGGCCATGAAGAGTACTAGAGACTCAGTACCTGGTTTATCAGGTTACAAATTGCTTGTTGTCTGTGGATACCTCCTTGAGTGACTCAGGGTATGAGAAAGTAACCGTTTTTATAAGAAATGCTTGTGGTATCACAAAACAGCCTTGTCCTATTACTTAAGAAATGTGGCACAGGAGAGACACAGAGTTATTGTCTTCCACTCTTCACTCACTGTAACTGTGGATAGCATTGTTTCTCCAAAAGTTTGTTGTCAGATCATGGTGCTATCAAAAGATGGTGAACCCTCTCGGAGGTACAGCCTAATAGAAGGAAGTTAAACTATTTTGGGATGTGCTTTTGAAGGGAATCTTGAAATCCTAGCCCCATCCTGACTCTCTTGTTACCAGCAACCATGAAGTGAACTGATTTCCTCTGACATGGTGTGTTCTGCTGCCACAGTGTGTTTTACTGCCACAAGCACAGAGGTAACAGAGAAAATCAGAGGTTTCTAAAACTCCTGAAAGCTTGGGCAAAAAAAGGCTCCTTTCTAAGTTGATTTTTTTCATATACTGTGTCACTCACTGTGACAGCAAAGTCCACTGGGTTTGTGGCTTTTCTTTCCCATTTCTGGTAACATGGTAAGCATGGTTTCACTCACTCCTTGCATGAGTCTCTGCTACATGCTAGGGGTTGTGTGCAACACAACAGTGAATCCCACAAAGATCTTGCCTTCCTAGATCCTACCATCAAACCTTAGTGTGAAATAGCACAAACAATTCTCACAGAAAGTTCAAAGTGTGAAATACCATTTGGAAGTACATGGATAAATAAGCAGCTGTGTACTGAGTCTATTTCAGTGCCCTAAGGACTTACTTGATGCTTGGCATACATGTGATCTAATTATAGGAGTCCAAGAGATAGAGTTAGTGTGACTTTGCAGGTGTGAAATCAAAGATTCCAAGAGTGAGTGCTGTGTTCCTGCTGCAGCTCATGCATGGAGGCAGAACTTAAGCTTTCCTGGCTTGAAGTACATGCTTCTCCTTTCGGATCATGCTGCTTCCTTCCTGGGAAGATGTTAGGAGACATCCGGGATAAAGAAAACACTTTTTAGAAGAGCCATTTGATTAAGAACTTTAAATGGGTGGAAATGGTATGTGTGAGCTGGGGAGCAAAGGCCATGGGCAGGTGGGAGCCCAGATGTGTTTCTATAGGCAAGGGCAGTGGTAAAAGGGGTATGGGGAAGCAGCTGTGGACCAGGTGACGGCTTCAGAAGCTATTTATAGGATATTTGGGAACCACTACAGTTTATTTGGAGTATGAAAATGAAGATGTGGAAGTCACATCCAGCCATGCCCCAAGAGTGCTGATAGAGACAAAAATCGAGTAGGGGGTCTTTGATGTAACATGGCTGTCTAAGCAGAAAGGAATGGAAAGGAAGGGGAAATATATCATTCTCATAAAGGTATCTTCAGAAAAACCAGACATGGACTGGAGAGATGGCTCAGTAGCCAAAATGCTTGCCATGCAAGCATAAGAAACTGAGTTCAGATCTGCAGCATCCATGTTTTAAGCCGGGTGAGGCAGACAGGAGGATCCCCAGGGTTCCCTAACTAGCTAGTCTGTCTAATTAGTGAGTTCCAAGCTCAGTGAGCTACCTTGTCTCAAAAAAATGAAAGTGAAAAGGTGATTTGGAGCTGCACTTAGCATCAGCCTCTAACCTCCACACATGCATGCACACATGTGCACGCACACCCCAGCCTACATAGACACAAAAAGAAAAGCCAAACCCAATCTTAGAAACAACCTATGAGATGCAGTGAGCACTCTAATTCTGGTGAGTCTAAAGTGCAAAAGATTTTTTTAAACTGCAATTCTAGATTTCAGGGAAGTGGCCAGAGCCAACTAGGGTCAACCCAAGCATGCCTAAATAGGGGATGTCTTTGAAGAGGAGACCTGGGGACTGGGGGTGGTAGTTGATTGAGCAGACACCTGGTGCTCTGCTGTTTCCAGTTCTCATGTGTATTTGGTAGCTCATAGTTTTTGTGGCAGATACTGAAGGGCAGACTATTGAAAGGATAATTATACTAATAGCTAACAGTGAGTGTCTGAATACACTAGGCACATAACCTTTCACCTCCCATTCAGAAGAGGTGGGTGCTAAAATTACCTCCATTTTATGTAGAAAGAAACAGGACAAAGTTACATAACCAAGGTCACACAACTAGAGCACTGGTGCTATGTCCTTCAGATCCCCAGGATTTACTGGGCAAGAAGAAAATGAGGTGCTGCGAGAGGACAGAACCATACTGGAAAAGAGGCTTGCAAAGAGAGCAGACCTGACTGATGTTGTTCATTTGCCATTGGTAACTGAGACTCAGGACTGAGGATGGAGTTACTTTCAATAATGGGTTTACCACCATTAATAATCACCTGATTTCCACAAAACTCACACATTGAGCTGCTTTAGAACAGATTGTTGTGGCATGTTACTGCCTCTGAATACCTCACATTGCCTTTACCTGAAATGAGGGTTAATATCTGAAAGTTAGCAAGGACTCAGAGATAGCAAAGGTCTGCTCATCACTTCTGTGCAGATTTTGCATTTAGTATTTGCCCTTTTTAATGTTTATCCTAGAGGTTGGCATTATTGTTAAGAGATAGTGTTTTACTCGTAGGAAGTCACTCATAGTATAGGATTGACCAGCTTTCCTCCATGATGAGCTAGCAAGACAGCATCATATTTTTATCTGTGATTTTAGATAGGATTGTTTGGGTACCTGGTTTTTACATATAGAGACAATTTTATATGTTACATATAAATTGCTCCAGATTTTTCCATCACATCATGATTTTATTCTTTCAGTCACAGCTCAGAAGAATGTTTTTTTGAAACTCTGGCCACTCACTCCAAATTATTTTAAGAGATAAGCCCCTGGGATATCCTGATTTCTACAGCTCCCAAAGACCTTTAGGGATTCTTTTTTCTATAAGACATTCAAAATTTTCCAGATTAGCTTTTCTGCGCCTCTAGTGTGATTTGGGGAATGTCTTTCTAAAGTAACTAAGGACAAGTGGTGTGAGTTGACTGTGAAAGCAGACGTCTAAGGTTTGAATCTCGGCTCTACAGCATACCTATTCTGGCCTGGGCCAGCCATTCAAGATCTCCTGCACATCAGGTTTCAGAAGGATAAGGAACCGGACACCATCCTTAATTCCTGTGTCCAAAAGACCTGGAAGAATTACTGAGCTGAGGCTCAGATACTCTGTCTTGGATTGAAGATCCTCTCACAAGAAGCCTCCCATGCAGCATTCTTTACCAGCGTGCCTTTCCCAGTGTTGGCTCCTTCAGCTCCTCCTCTTATGACCATCACTACATTAGCACCTATTTCACTCTAAACCTAAAACATCACTTAGATTAATGGAAGCTTCTTTCATTAGTAATGTGCACTCTAAAATGGCTAGATAGTATTCACCCAATAACTCCTCTGGAATGTGTCACTCTAAAGCCCTAAAAATACGGTAACTAATGGGAAATTTCTGGTTTAAAGTACAGTATTGAAATATCAAACAAGCATCATGTCAAAAAATGAAATTTTCTTAAAGAACTATTTTGGGGGGGTCAAAAAATAAAAATTTGAGTTCTGAAAAAAATACAAAACACATTTGATTCCATCCTTGAGAAACATTGTAAGCAGAAAGATAGTTTTATATGTATATTTATCAATATAATTGACAGCCATTTCACCATTTATTTCACATGCATATAAATGAAGGTTTCAAGTGAGAAACTCTCTTCTAGAATTATCATTGGTGCTGTTGGGAAGAGCTGATTTTTTTTTTTTAACTCAAGAACAATTTCTTAGTTTGAGAGAAAAGCTACATTATAGGCAAGCTAGAAATCTCGGCAGCTGCCAGGCGGAGAGATGTGGATAAGAGTGAGAGAGGAGGTCATGGTTGCCAGATTAAGTTTTGTTTATTTCCTAAATATTTATGTAGGTGGTTTACCTGCATGTATGTCTGCATTGCATGTGTGCCTGGTGCCCACAGAGGCCAGAAGAGAGTATTACATCTCCCTGGAGCTTAAATTATACGTGAGAGAGTGGATAATGTTACAGGGCACTTAGGGTTCTCTGACATGCATTCCAGAGTTGATTTTTTACGATCATGTAAAAAACACAACTCTCGCTCACCTCAAAGGGAGTAAGAGATGGTTTATTCTGGAGTCAAATTTAGGTGACCATGGCACAGACTTAGATTACCCCAATTTCCGTGTACAAGGGAAGTAACAGTCTCATGAGGTAGTTACAGAAGAAGGAAACACCAATAAAGATGTTTTTCAAGTGCATTCCTCTTGGCACGGGGCAAGGAGGCAGGGTGGTTACAGCAAAGTGGGAAACCTCTGCTATAGGACTCAGACGTTACCTAATAACATTTTTGGCTTTGGGGTTGGTAGAAAGTGTTGCTCTATTGAGGCATTCCAAAAGGTTTCATGTGGTAGTCATAGAACGTTAGGTCAGACTGGTGAGTAGTGAGTAACCACTAAAGAGGATAAAGACCCCAATGTAATTTGGCTTGAGATCTACAACATTTTAACCTCTACACAATACTGAAGTTCTAGTCAGCGAGTTGGCTTTTGTAGAATGCTCAGTGTAAGTCCAGCCTCTTTCTAGAGACTAGAGAGAGAGAGACACACACACACACACACACACAAAACACACACAGAGAGAGAGAGAGAGAGAGAAAGAGAGAGAGAGACTCCCAGCAAGGATCCTTTTATCACCTAATCTGAAATTTTTCTTAATGTTTTTTGTAGCTTTCCTTCTTTTTTCTCTCATCCATATTTTTGCTCCTCGGAATATTTAGAAGAAACTGGCCTTACTCGAGGCTTGTTCAGATATTGGCCCAGATCAGGCCTCTCCCTCACTTTAACAGGAAGTCATACCTCTGTTAACCACAGGTGTGGGATTTGAACTGCTTCTCCTTGATGTTGTCTGTAAGTGTTGTGACACTGAGTGGTTAACTAGAGTGGGTCTCTCTACACACAGGCTAGGCGAGCAAATTTCTCACCAGTAAATGCTCTGGAGGAGGATGGAGAGGACCTTAGACACGCCTTGAATGGCTGTTTTCTGAGCAAGTAACAGACATAAGTAGGAGTGGTGAGGAGCACAGGAAGGACAAGTACCCTGGAAAGGGACACATTCAGTGCCCTGTGTAAGGAAGAGCTTGGCCCAATTCAGGAACTAAAGAGAAAGCCAGTGCTGCTTTCCTGTTGCGCTTGGAAGAGATGTTTTCCTAGAGCCTGTGGCTACCAACCAATTCACTAAAGAAATCACTCATCGGCGCACTGTTAATGAGACCTGGAGCTTCCAGGGAAATTAAGTTTAACAAAGTACCACACTGTTACTTCCCTGGGAAAGTAAACAAAGAAGAAAAGGTGGCACAAAGGACCTAATTTGATCCCTGGTTGACAGTCTCTGACTTGACTCCCTTTTGGCTGGTGAAGCCTGTCATAAAACAAATAAGTAGATACAAAGGTTGGTTAAGCAAATACCAAAACTTTTTAGCCTAGACGGTGTATTTTGTGTACAGTGATAACCCACGGTTTCCCTATAACTTCATGTTGATTCTCAGAGGGAGACAACAGCACTACTGGTCATGACATCTGCAGTGACATTCTGAAATGATCGTTTAGGTGGCCTAATTAGGTGCCTTATTATCTAACCCAAGGTAAAGGTTGTTATGGGATGCTTGTACACTGTGTAAAGATGTATTGCTGTGATTGGTGTAATAAAAAGCTTAATAGCCAATAGCTAGACAAGAGGTATAGAAAACTCTGGGAAGAAGAAATGTCGAGTCACCTGTGAGAGACAAAGAGGAAACAGGAGATGCAAAGATGGAAGAGAGTTAACACCACATGGCAGAACGTAAAGTAATATAAATGGGTTAATTTAAATTACAAGAGCTATTGAGACAAACCTAGGCTAAAGGCCGAGCTTTCATAATTAATAAGAAGTCTGTGCGATTGTGTGGGCTGGTGTAGCAGTGAGAAAGTCCTGTTACAGCAGGTAGCCGTGCCGTAACTATGAGGGCAGCTAGACCATGACTACACGTTTGCTTTCCAGAGCAGCTAACCTGGTTAAAGAGAAGAAAATCCTAGCTTTGCCTTGTTTCCCTGAGAAAATCAAATGAGTTCAGTTGGACTGTAAATCTATGTTTAAATTGCTAATAAACAGGATTTTTTCCTCAAACAAAAATATCTCAGCGAAGCTTAACTCCTACCACCCAGTTAAGAATATCAATAAAATAGAAAATCCAAAATCTATTCAGATAACCAGTGGCCATGGCTTTACGTCTGGCCTTTGGATTGTGTGTCCTGACTGGGAAGAGTCCCTCTGAGAGGTTGTTACACGCTCACTGTCAGAAATGAAGATAGCCATGCTTGTGTTTTTCTCCACAAGGTCAGAATTCATTGACTAGCAGTAAGTTCACAAACTACATTTGTTTTGATGCCTGTAGTTTACCAAGTAATCTAGATTTCCCTTGATACTATGGCCGTTAGCAATCACGGATTCTTTTATTCCTATATTAATTACTGTTGTTAACCCTTCACACCACATCTCAGACAATGATACAAAGAGTGAGTGGCTATGAAAGGGTTAAAGATGGCTTCCTATAAGTTGAGGAATTCAATTTGAGAGTTACTGAGGTACCCAGAGCCTGAAGTGCAGGACCATTGAGGCAAGACATAGTAACAGGTCCGGTAACAGTCCATAGGTGGTGGACTGTTAGAAGCCAACTGGGCCACATTAAGCACTGGGAACATAGTGAGCTGAAGCTCTAGGGACAGCCAGAAGTTCTCTGCTTGTCAGTGCCTTGACCCAGGCACCAGATGGTCAGGTGACAGGTTGGTGGGGGCTCTTGCTAGCATATTATTAGGTACCCCTCTTTCTGAGCTATCAAGGTGAGGAAGTTGCCCTGCTTTGGTCTCATGGATTTTTACTGATAGGATTTTAATAGCACCAGCCTACTTCAGGTATTTCATAGGTAGCACTTTTACTTAGACGAAGAAGTTTCTCATCAGTCACTCCCTTGTGGTTCACACAGTACATAGTGTCTGCACAGACAAGGTGCAGAGTCATTCTGCTCAGCATTTGCACTCAAAATGGAGCCAACTGCTGCTTTATAAAGTGGAATCAGCCAGGGAGAGGCACTGCCTAAAAGCCACTGTAAAAAGTCACTCTTTTCCCACAATTCAGAATAACTTAGAGCAGGACAGTAACTCAGAGCAGGTCACAGCGTGATTCCACAGTGGACAAATGATGGCAGGAGCATTCACAGTGACTCTGGTGCTTTTCTGCAAATTGGTCCAAAATGACTGTGGTCTTCCCTCTCCCTCTACTCCATCAAATTCCTAATATAAGGATGTTATAGTTTTATATGAAATCAAATCTCAGTATGGTTAATATTGGAGAACTGATAGTTTCAATTTGGCAATATCCATCATTCAGAACAGAAAAATCTGTGACTTGCATCTTATTTTATTATTATTTGTTTTAATTGACACATGTTGTCTAAGTTTTCCTGGGGATACATATTCACCATTAATAATGAGAGCATCAACACACCAAGAAAGGGTTCTGTCCAAGCCCAGCTTAGTGAACCAATGAGTTTATTACGATTATTTACAGGAGCACGGGCAACCTAAGCAGCTATGCCACGAAGAAACCCCCAGTCAACCTTACACCCCGTGTTCTCTGGCAGCAGCTTCTCTGCGGTCAGCTAGGGCAGGAAGGAAGGAGCCAAACCCAAGTGAGGTCTCCTCACCTGCCCACTTCTTCCACAAGGGAATGTTAATTTCCTTGTCTTTGCTGTAGACACCACTGTTAACTATATGGTTCTGCTTATTTCATTGTCATGCCTGGTCAGTCTGTGTGGGTCATCACTGTGGCACTGCCCAACCCAGAAGAAACTGTTCCACTATACCACACAGTATTCATTCTTATTTATGGGGTACAATGTGACATCTTAATACATATATATTCTGTGTGGTTTTTTAAAGCATGGCTGTGTCCTCTAAAGGAGGATAAAGCTTTTCCAGAGGTTCCAACTGCCCTCTACATTAGTTTTGTTAGCAGTTGTTTTATAGGATTGTGCCCCGGCCAGTCCCTGGGAAACCACTCTGATCATATCAGTCAAGACTGCTGACACAGGGCTACACAGAGACTGGACTTCCCTGGGGCACAAGGAAGTGACTGAACATCCTAGCACTGTAGCATGAGGGCCTGCTAGTTGGAGTTTCCGTCCTGTCCAGTTCCTGCAGCCATTTAGCCCCAAAGAAAATCACACAGAGGTCTCCAGAAGATTATAAAGTGATTGGCCCATTAGCTCAGGCTTCTTATTAGCTCTTGTAGCTTATATTAACCCATTATCCTTATCTATGTTAGCCACATGGCTCAGTACCTTTCCCAGCTGTGCTTCTTCTATGGTCTGGGCAGGAGTGCAGGGAGCTTCCTGCTTCCCAGAATTCTCCTAGTCTCATCGCCCCGCCTCTACTTCCTGTCTGGTTAACCCCACCTATACTTCCTGCCTGGCCAATCAGCATTTATTTAAAACATGATTGACAGAATACAGACAATTATCCTGCACCATAGCACTTTGAGGAGAAAGGAAATAGCCTGGAACAGGTAATCAACAACATCATCTGCGAGAGTGAGTCCTTTACAAGGGGTCCGAGAACCTGCATTCGACACGTACAATCGGGTATTATCTGGTGACATTAGTGAAGCATACACTTGATTTTGATCATGGCTCTGTCATCCTGGGCAACACCTCTGCATTTCAGTTTTCACTGATAAAAATGAAGAGTGTGGTATCTCCTTCCGAGGATTTTTCATGTGAATACTATATCTAACACAGGCCTTCATTCCCAGTAAAATCTAATCCTCAGGGCAGGGCCTGGTAGATGCAGCCTCAGCAATGTCGCAGGCATTTGTTTACTAGGACTGAAAAAGTGAGGACACTACCACTGTGTCATTAAACTAACTAGCAGTGATACAGAGGCGGATAGGACCCAGGCAGATAGGTCAGAATACAGTGTTGGAAGCACCATATACGGTGGGAGAAAGTTAAAATATTTTAGGAAGTAAAGTGGTAAATGAAATGTATGTGTTAGAGAGATTGTGGTAACAAGAAAATGTAATTGTAATAATGGAGACATAATATTCAGGTAGACGACCCAATGTAAGAGCTCATTGAGTGCTGGCAGAAGGGAATGACCGTGGAAGCAAAGGGGCGTGTGGATGATAGGGATAATATACATGTTGATTATGCTGGGTTACAGGGTCAAGAAATAGTTCTGGTCAAGCATTATAGATCTAGCAGTCAATACTGTGAGAGCACTGGTAATGAAGCCATGGGGATAAATGAGACCATAGGTGGTACATATTTATTAAAGACATTGGTGGGTTTCTGGTGTTTTGTAGCATTGCCTCTCAGTGTGCATGAGGAATGAAGGCATGAAATGAATTTTCTGCTCTTTCACTGTCATCTCTCCTCTGATTTCTTCCCCCACCAATTGCTTCCGCTGTAGAATTTTTTTTTTTTAACTCTGCGGACAAGAAAGCCTTAGCTGTCACTGAGAAATACCACAGCTATCACCCGCCCTGTCATGGTGATGAAGAGCATTGGCAGGAGTCAGGAAGACTCTGGGTCTTAATTCACGCCATTTCAGTCTTGACTCCTGAGTATCAGCCACATAAAATTAAGGTGTCTCCTAGATCTGTTTCCTCTCCTACAAAATGATGCTAACAGACCAACTGAATAGAACAGTCATACAAGCCACATGCCATGATGCATTAAGACTGGTTGGTGTTCACCTGACCTACAGGAAATGGTCAGATGTGAGCTGTTAGCGCTGCTAACCATAACTACATTGTCTTCCCTTTGTGTAAACATAAATATATGTGAGACATGAAAGACTCACCTATTAGTTGGCCACCTGCTTGAAATAGCAGTTGGTGTTTCACACAGGGTTGAACCTGGCCTTCCCCTGATTTCTAGATGCTGTGTCCCTGCCAGAAGAGAGAGCCTACCTTTCTGCCTCTCACTGTTCTAAATAAGATACTTTTCCTTCTCTGAGAGCACAACAATGGCCTCATGGCCTGCTCCAGCACCTGTGACCATCACATCCCATCATCTGGTGCAGGCCACTGGGGAAGGCCTTCAGCCTCAGAGTGAGTGCCACACTCCAACACCCAGATGGATAGCTAGCTACTCCTGCATTTACACATTGTTTGACATTATTTGGAACAATGAAGAGATTTTCCCAGCCCCCATGGCTGTGGGCAACTGGAATCCTCTAGAAAAAAATGGAGAAAATCTTGAAGGAAAAGTTTGTTTGGCATGAGTCTCACAAATAAGCCACTCTTCCCTGAGCAAACTGAGCCAGACTTTCTCTCTCCCAAGGCCAGTGTGCTAGGTGTGCTGAGAAGGCTCAGGCAGAAGGAAATCAGGGAACTGCCAGCTTAAGGAAGCCCTGTATGATTTATCCTCAAGGAAATTGCCTGACAGGCATTTACTTTTCTTCACACGTACTCTGTAAGACCACTCTGACAATATGGTCGCATCAGGTTCCCCTCCCCAGCTCTAAGCATTTCTTTTTCTGGGGTATGGAGCAACTCTTCAGGGAAGAAAAGCAATTTGATGTCAGGGGTTCCTTTGAGCCTTGGGAATTAGACCTCAGAACCCTGGAATTAGAGCTCAGCTGCTGCTGGAAAATACACTGTGAATGTTTTATTCAGTAATGCATATATAACATTGAGCAGAATCCAAATACATAAATCATTTATACAATAGCTGTTAAGAGCTACCTGCCAGCATTTCAGAACCAGCTCTTGGAATCACGTCCAAGGTCCTCTACTGCCATCTGCTGGCCAAAAAAATTATTTTATGTTGGTTTGTTCTTATATTTTGGGTGTGCCCCTACCACAACCCTATCCACATTTGTTTGATGTTCTGGTTTTTCTAAGGGAAAAATTTACCCCCACTAAAACTTAATTGTCTTGTGTTTAAGGGTTGCTGAGAGACATATTAGGACTCTGAAAATATGATAGAACAGAAAATGATGACAAAGGCACTTTATTCCTGTTGGCTTTATTCTAGCTGTGCGCTATTTCTGAGCCCTCTAGATTAAGGCCCTATGCCATCCTTCATCTCAAGTCAAAGACTCTACTCAGTTTGTCCTTAGAAATGGGTCCTGTTATTGTAACTGTGAACCTCTCAGTAACTTTGCGCTACCATCACCAACGTATTACATCAGTGAGGTCAGAATCCTGAACATCACCGGTAAAACCTACCTACAACTAGCCACCAAAGGTCTGCTTGCAGTATAGTTCTTGGCCTCTTCAATGTGACCACTAAAGGCCTTAGTGCATGTATAAGATGTCACTTGAGCCTTCTGAAGTCAATCAGGATTTCCCCATGCCATTCTGAACATGCTGTGGCAATATCTTGGTCTTTTCTGCTCTGAAACAACGTGTGTGGCTGCTCAGCTCCTTGGGGGATCTGGAAATAGTAAGCTTGAAATACCCAAAATGTAGCCCATGGTGAGCCATGGTAGAACAGGAGCAAAGGGATACTGACACACAGTGGAAGATGGCACTTGCCGTGCAGCCTCGTAGGTATGAGTGGTTGGATGTAATGCGCAAGATGCCTACGGATTCTATAGTAAATAAAGGCTTTGTAAAACAGAAAGTGACCGCGCTACCATTGTAGTGCACTCATAAAATCTAGGTGTGGCTGTAGTCCCAAAAAGATGTAACATTATCCTTTGATACAAAGGATGTTATTTTTCAAATTTATAGGGGAAATTTTTTAAACAGTTGGCTTTTCTCTTTCTCTGTTAACAGTGGAAGAATGTATGGATTGGAAGAATAGTAGAAGTGAAAATAAGAAGTTTAATGTGGACTGTTAACCCAAGGATCTTACATACCCATTATCATTGCATAATAAACTACCTGTCTGAACTTGGTGAATTGAAATAACAATTTTCATTTACTACCACACTCTGATTCTGCAGGTCAGAAATTCAAACATGGCAGAGGTGCCCCCTGTTACTCTATGCTGACCAGTGAAACACAATTAATAAAAACTCAGTGAGAGAAATTGGGGTTCAGCCTGAAGATCTGAAAAGCAAAGCAGCCAGCCACTGGCTCTTACCTCGACTCAGTACAAAAATGGCGATTCTGCCTCCAGGAATCTCAGAATTAGACTGAGCCTGTAGTATAATTGTCTCTAGGCTTGGATTAAAGGCATGCACCACCTGGTTTCTAATGTGGCTACTGGGATTAAAGGTGTGTGTTACCACTGCCTGCTCTGTAAGGCTGATCAGTGCAGCTGTTTTTCTCTCTGAACTTCAGGCAAGTTTTATTTATTAAAATACAAATGAACTATCACTACAGACCAGAGTCTTCTGTGAGACCTGAAAGCTGAGCAGTAAAACCCTCTTATTCACTTCTCTGACAACTGGTGCTAGCCAGCATCTGAGGGCCAGGCCAGGGCTTTCAGCCAAAACACACAAGCATGAGCCTTCCACATAGCCTGGGCTTCCTCACAACATGGCAGCTTCCCAGGTCTGGAATTCCAAGAAAGAGCCAGGCAGAAGTCACATTACCTCCAGTGTCATGCAGTATCACTTCTATTGTCAGGGGGTATGGGTCAGAGTCACAGGACCTTCCAGGCTCAGTGAAAGTGTTTCCATGAGTGTTCGAGTCACACTGTGAGTGGAAGAGGAGCATACAGGACACAAGTCTGTCCAGACTTGTTTATACATTACTGTAGACTCGTTGCACACATGGATAGCCAGAGAGAACCTGCCACAGGCTCTCAGTGGATGACAGATTGGAGCAATGGGGCAGCTTTAGTTTCAATCCCTCCCAATTCGCAGTCTGATCAGGTCCTAGACTCTCTTATTCTTATTTTCTTCATCCTAGAAAGAGAAAGACTGAGGCCCAGTGAGAAACTGGTAAAGGCACTCACCACTAACACTGAAAACTCTGGTTTGATGCCTGGAACTCACATGGTGGAGGGAGAGAGCCAACTTTGACAAATTGTCCCTTGAACTCCACATATACTCCATGGGAAAGGAGAGAAAGTGAGGAAGTGGAGCTCGGTTAGTGGTGGCTTACGTACCTGTCGGACATGTCCAAGGTTATGAGCATCCCCAGTGTGAAAGGAAGAAAAAAGACTGAGCTTTGGTCATGGTCCTGTCTTTATATTTACACATATGCCCCAGTGGTGGCACTGTGTATAATGTCTGTTAGAGTGTTGGAATATTTGGAAAACCTCCATCAAATTCTAAGACATCCCCTCCCCCAAGTGCCTTCATCATCTTTAAAGTACCTCCCATGTGCATTGAGATCGTGGCTATCGTTAGCTGTTCTGAATTTGACTTTCCTACTCTGCAAAATTTAGGGGCCTCTTGTGTCTCATATCAGCCAGTATGCATTTCCACAGAATGAGGTTCTTTTCTGCAGTTGGGTACTGTGAGTGTAAGAGCTACAAAAGAAGAAACCCTATACTCAGAGGCTCTTGCCTTGCCTACTTGAGACGTTTTCATTGTGGAACTTTAGATGCATAGAGTAGGTTTTATAGTCAGCTGGGCGTTTGCAACCATCACACCTGTCAGTTTACAGATGAGGAAAACTATTTGCCTCAAGAGGAAAGTTAAGTGGCAGGAGAAGCCAAAACTCCATTCCTGACAGCTGTGTACTTTACTAGTCATGTGATCTCTTTTTAACAGAAGATATATAACCATGAGGACCTGAGCCACATCAGCCCCTACCTCTCCCTTCTCCTAGAGTCTCAGGGGGCAGCCCAGTGGCCCTGGCAGTGTGCCCATTCACATGTATTAAGTTCCCTTAATTTTATAAGTGTAGGCTTTCATACATGAAAACTCTAAACTGGAAGACTAAAAGTTCAACATACTATAAACAGAAATGCCATGATCGCACATGGAAGTTATTGATATGATTTCTGTGAAGACCAGGAAGTTCAATATAAAACTGGCTAATTTTAAAGCACGATGATCAGCTTTTAATCTAGGGAGCTAATTATGTAGGAAGTGGAAGGTAGCAGAAGAAAGGAAAGCTTTACTGCCAGGGATATGGTAGAAGCAAAAAGTTTAGTTTATCACTCTTTTATTATTACTTAATGCTAAAGTACATAGAACATAGAATCTGATACCTTAATCCTCTTGAGTTTTATATTACATTGTTACCAGACTTTAGGGAAATGATCTAGAATCTCAGGAGCAACCAGCTAAAAGAGGCTGGCCTTCATATACAGAAGAGCAAGTAAGTGAAACTAGGTATCATTTCTGAGCATGTTTTTGAAGCTTTGGGTGTAGAGTCACCAGACACAAATGTAAATGTCTATAAAACATGAAAACTTTCTTATCTGTAAAGCCCAGAGCCCACATCCTTGTTTGTCTAAGCCTGTATAGGCTGTATATAATATTGTTCTCAGTGCTGACACCTGTGTGCTTTGGGGATATTTATGATTTATGTACAGATTTCTTGTACTCTAGATAATATGCTATAAATCCTACCAAGTGTCAGTTAAGCCTTTAAAAAAGAAAGTCATGTGTAATATTAGCTGTGATTATTATTAAAATGTCAGTCAGTAATAACATCATAAAACCAACCAAAGGGATGCTTTTACCTAATCTTCTTCAGTCTCCAGCTCCAGTTTGTGTTTTTGTAAATGCAGGGTAACCTGTGTCACAGGTAAGACCTGATATTCAGTTGACTGATTTTGCAGTCTGCCTTGTCTTGGTCAGCATTTTTGAAACAATCCATTTGCCATGCTTCTGGTGAGAAGAGGACTTTAACTTTGACTCTGTTAAATGAGGTGAAAGTGCAGTGTGGTGCCTGGGAAGGTCATGCGCACTGGGCAGGCAGGCAGGCCTGTCTAGCCAGCTCTGCTTGTCACTTACTGTCGTCATTCAGAGCTGGCTATTTACAACTTTGTCTTACAGCTTTGCTAGTCCTCCAACACAAAGGTTTTGGTATATTGGTTTTTAATTTTTTTTAATGTTTTCTTTATTTATTATGTATACAGTATTCTGCCTGCATGTACACCTGCAGGCCAGAAGAGGGCATCAAATCTCATTACAGATGGTTGTGAGCCACCATGTGGTTGCTGGGAATTGAACTCAGGACCTTCGGAAGATTAGTCAGTGATCTTAACCTCTGAGCCATCTCTCCAGCCCCTGGTTTTTAATTTTTTAATTGACAAATAATTGTGCATGTTTTCAGGTTACAGTGTGATAGATTGATATATGTGTGCAGTGTGTAATGATCAAAATAAGCTTTGTGTTAAGAACATTCAGACTCATACATATTTTTGAGATAAATTGTTATAAACTATGGTGACTCTACTGTGTGATAGAACAATAGAACTCATTCCCCCTCAAGCTGTATGTTCATACCCATTATCCAACCCCTCTCTACCTAACCCCACCATCCCTAGCTTCTGATACCACTGTATTCTACTCTACTCCCACAACTCTTAGCCTCAACATATAATGGAAATACATGGTATTTTCCTGTCTTTGACTAGGTGACTTTAGTTAACATAATGTCCTCCAGTCCCACCCCTGTTGATATGAATCAGAGAATATCATTCTTCTTATTGATTAATGGTGTCCTGTCATGTATATACAAATGGCCAACAAGTATGTGGAAAATGCTCAACATGAGAAGTCATCAGCAAAAAATGCAAATGGAAACCACAGTGAGTTACCATCTCATGCCCAATTAGAGTGGTTATTCTCAAAAGGGCAAACAAATGCTGATGAAGGTGCAGAGAGAGGACGTGCTCATGCATTGCTATTAGAAATGTGAATAGGACAGCCTATAAGAAAGAATAAGGAGGTTCTTCCAACAACTAGGAATCAGTCCTTGGGATGGCTCAACTATGCTCTGTAGGTATAGATCCAAAGTCAGTGAAATCAGCACCTCAGAGACGCCTGTGCCCACATGGTCACTGCAGCACCATTCATAGCAGCCAACGGGCCAGCCAAGGTGCCCACAGTGTATGAATGCTCTGGGGTTTGAATGGGAAATATCCTCCATAGGTTTATGGATTTGGATGTGGTGGTAGTTGTGCTATTTGGAGGGTTATATAACTTCTAGGAGGCGCAACTTTGCTAGAGGAAGTACGTCACTGGCAGTGGGCAGCTTTGAGGGTTTGTAACTAGCAGACCCCCTCCCCAATTTGTTTCTTTCTCCTGTTTTCTGTGTGCAATTAAAATGTGATCAGCCAGATTCCTGTTCTGACCAGGGCTGTCATGCAGTCCTCACAATTGTGGACTCCCCCTCTCTAACTATAAGCCAAAATAAACTATGAGAAAAGTTGAAACAAGAGGCAAAGGACACAGGAATGAATGGTGAAAGTATTTTTTTGTTGTTTTGTATTTGACTTTGTTGAGATGGCCTCACACTGAAGCCCAGGCTGACCTAGAAATCCATGTGTAGCCCATATAAGTCTCAAAGCTGGAACCCTTCTGCCTCTTCCTCTTATGTGCTGGGATTACAAGCCTGAGTTACCAAACCAACCAGTCCTAGAATCATTCATGTTTAGCTGAGGCTGGGATTCCAGCTGCAGAGATAGTGTTTGCTGTGTGGTGATAGAATGTTCACTGTTAAGACAAAACAAAGCTTTTACCTCAAAGAAAACAAGTAGTTTATCCTATATTCACATGAGTGACTATTGCCCAGGAATGTGAGCTCACATTGCCCCAAATACCATGTTTCATAGTTAAAGAGGGGAAAAAAAAAGTCAAAAGTCAGGGCAGTTTCCAAATACATTGGTCAGAACATCAGGTAGGCAGATTTCAAAAGAGTGAGGGAATCTGCTGTAGGTTTCAGATGTTGATGGCATTCTTAGCTCTTGGGATAGTGGTCACTAGTTATCTCTTAATGCCTCCCAAAAGGTTTCACATGATAGTCACGAGGATGTTAGATCAGACAGGTGTGCCAGTGAACAGATATTAATGGGACTAAAAATGGCCCAAGGAAATTTAGTCTGGATCTGCAACATTCCAGCACTCCATAATCAGAGTATTCTGATCAGTCAGCCTTGTATAAGAAAGTGTCAGAACACTGCCTAGCATGTTGAAGGCCCCACATGCTATTCCCAACACACACAAATATACACACAAATTGTAGTTAGTAACAACAAATAGCATAACCCCATGAAGCTACTGATTTACCTGGCCATGTAAAACCATCACAGGATTCATATGCAGAGGTAAAATTGGCTTATGGTGATGGGATTGTGGCTCTTTGGGTTTTTTTTTTAATTTTCTTTTATACAAACTTTTAAATCCATATCATGTTCATAGAATTAACTGATATTTTGTATGTAGGAGAAAGGATTTAAATTTAGAAATAAGCTTCAAATAAAAGTAATAAATTTTAACTCCATAAAGTTTGATAAATTTACCTTTTAGACACTGATCTCTTTACCTGTAAAGTAGAGATAATGGCAGTGGCATTGGTAATGATGGTGATTGACTTAGTCACTGTTCTATGGCTGTCAAGAGACACCACGACCAAGGCAACTCTTATAAAGGAAAGCATTTGATTGGGGTCTTGCTTACAGTTTCAGAGTCTTAGTCCATTATCATCACGGCAGGGAGCACGGTGGCACACATGGCACTGGAGCAGTAGCTGAGAGCTACATCCTGGTTCACAGGCAGAGGGAGAGAGACAGACAGGCAGACAGACTGGATCTGGCTTGGGTTTTTTTAACCCTGAAAGTCCACCCGCAGTGACAGCCTTCCTTTGACAAGGCCAAAAATCCTAATCCTTGTAATCCTTTCAAATAGCTCCACTCCCTGATGACTAAGCATTCAAATATAAGAGCCTATGGGACCATTCATATTCAAATAACCACAGTGATGAAGATAATGGTAGTGCTGTGATGACAGGATGGTGATAGTGATAATGTGGTAATGGTGGTGATGACAGGATGGTGATAGTGATAATGTGGTAATGGTGGTGATGGTGACATCTGCTGTCCATACCTTCTAAGGATCAAATGAGCCAATAAAGTGTATTATACTATGGAAACTTGAAAATGCCAAACAGTATCCGTTGCTACTATAAATATGAAATCCTAAGTATACTTATAGTATGAAGTATACATATGAAATATAAATATGAAGTCATAACCAGTGTGCACCTTAGGATTTATTGAAGCAAATGGAATTGAAGAAAAGGCCTGATTTTTTAAATCAGCAGTTAGAAAAACATGTCGAGGGCAGGGATTAATTCTCTTGCATCTACCCCTTAGCAGGTGAAGGTAAGTACATGTGAAGGAATAGCCCTGCCTCCAGAGAACATTTATTCCAAATTGCTTTCTGTGATCCCTCTGCTTCTATGGCTAGAAATAGCCTCCTGGGTGGCACAGAGGATAAGGAGGGAGGTGTATTACCATAGTGATACATTTTTGAGTTCCACAGTACCTTTCTAGGACAAGATAGATTTGTCCCAGGGACTTAGGATGCCAGCAAAAGTCACCCTCAGATAGCAGCGTCACACAAGACACTCAGAAGCAAGCAGGGAAAAGGGTAAAATCTATTAAGGAAAATTTTCTAAAGTGTGAGAAATTAAAGAAAGTGAAGGAAAGGCCTAAGATTTTTAATTGTTTTTATTTTATTGTTTGTGTATGAGTGTTTTGCCTGTGTGTATGCTTGTGTACCACGTACGTGCCTGGCACTCATGGAGGCCAGAAGAGGATATTGGATCCCCTGGAAATGAAGTTGGATATGAGCTACTATGTAGGCATTGGCAATCAAATCAGGTTCCTCTTAAAAATTAGCCAGCACCCACATTGGCAGCTCACAATTGTCTGTAACTCCAGTTCCAGGGGTTCTGATATCTTCACGCCAATGTGCATAAAATAAATTTAAATAAATATTTAAAAAAAAAGCAGCCAGTGATCTTAATCACTGAGCCACTTCTCCAGCCCAAGGCCTAAGATTTATGAAGGTTCAACACAGAAAGAAAGCAAAGCTCTTGGCATGAGTGAGGGGGTCCAAGCAGCTGAACACTGAGGTCCCCTCAATAAAGACTTGTTAGGATTATGATTACAGTGCGACTGAGGCTGAGGTAGTTCTATTAGGTAGCCTATTAGAAGGCCCCTGTTCCTCTGACCTACACAAGAGGATCACACTCAGTCCATGTCCTGCCTGCCCAGTTTGGCATGGTTGAAGCCCACCCTCAGTCATCGCTGAAGCCCCTTTTAGCTGTTGTTTTTAACTGCTAGTCATTGGTCTGCTGATCGGAGACCTTGGAGATGTCTTACTGGCTAGGCTCTCTTTGTTCTTACATTTGTATGGGTGGCTTGTGCTTCATCATGGTGGAGAACTGACTTAGCACAACTGTCCAGATGTAACTACCATTGTTCCTAACTCCCTCATGTTTAACTGTTAATCCTTTGAGCAATGTAGTTCTCTCCTAAAATGGGTGGAGGCTTTTAGAAACTGTTTTTACTTAAAATGTAGCCTCTTTTAATTAGTTGCTTTAGAAGCAGTAATATGTAAAAGAGCAACAGTATCTAGCATATGTTCCACAGAGGGTCTCATGGATCTTAGCCAGCTAGCCCACCAGCACTGGCCTTACTTCTCAGAGCCTGTCCCTCTCTCTTCTTAGGTCCCCTTGGCTAGCCTATTACCAACTACAAGCTTCGTTTCTCATGTCCAGTGTTCCTGCCCATAAAGTTTTAACTTGTTTTTAACCCTAATGTGTATTCTCACTATAATATGGGAGCAACTTATAGTTTTCCTCCTCTCCCTTACTGCCTGTCATGAACTAACTCCTACCTCAGTAGGGAAGAGGCTTGTGAGCCAGGACCACTTGCCCAGGCAAGACTGGCCAGGGTCCTGTCATCAGCCTGAGCTGCTCCGAGGAAGTGAAAGCAGAAGGCCCTGTGTCCCCAGCCATTGCAGAGCATTGGTGAAGTGCAGCCGCTGTGGGTTTGTGACTCAAGGCCTGGCTCATTCCTTCTGCAGGTTGGCTTTCGTTTCATCCACCAAAGGTAGTGTCCCTCTTGTGCGTGTCTCAGGAGCTGTGGCTCACTGAAGTGGGTGGAAGGGGGATGCTCTGATGCTGAGGTTGACACTTCTGCTTCAGGGCCCAGGAGGTTTTCAGTACTGATGCTTCTCTTACTTGATATTCTTATTCAGTGTTCTATTACTGTGAAGAGACACTCTGACTTCATTAACTCTTAATGAGGAAAGCATTTAACTGGGACTTGCTACAGTTTCAGAGGTTTAGTCCATTATCAGCATGGTGGGAAACATGGCAGCACACAGGCAGACATGGTGATGGAGGAGCTGAGAGTTTTACAACCAAATCTGCAGGCAGCAGGAGAGAGACACTGGGCCTGGCTTGAGCTTTTGAAACCCCAAAGCCCACTCCCAATGACACACTTCCTCCAACAAGGCCACACCTTTTCATCCCTGTCAAGTAGCACCACTCCCTAATGACCAAACATTCAAATAGATGAGCCTATGGGGGCCACTCCTACTCAAACCACAATTATGTCTAATTGGAAGGGACACTCGGTAACAGCGTTGGGGACCTTGGTAATGGTGTTGAACTCCAAAGTCCACAGTGAATTTCTTATATACTAAGTTAGCTCCAGGACCTGGGACTGGCTTTGGGAGAAGAGTTGAGGAGTCCCAGAGAGCTACCGCCAGTAGCTGACCCAAGTGAGCAGAAGCCCTGGTCTCATCAGAGAGCTGCTGGCGTCTCAGGCTCTGCTTTCACCTTCTCTCCCTGCCCCAGCCGGGATAACTTCTCACAGCAAACTAAGGGATACATGGTTCTTGCTTCTCTTGAAAAGGAAGTCTGAACATTGTGAACAGCAGCCTGTCTTCACAAACTAGACCCCTTCACAATAATAACCTAGACCCTTCCCTATGGGTGAGGTACAGGACACTGCATTTTCTTTGAGGCCTATACATGATCACTTTGAAAGACGGCCAAGCTAGAAAACAGAGTAAGGGGGCACTGACAAATGAGAACTTTAAATGTGTGGCATCCAGGAGGAGGGAGACAGAAGAAAGGTTCCCAGATGTGAGGGCCAGGCGTCCATTTGGCGGGGGGGGGGGCACAGAAGAATCAGGTATTTACCTAGAGATGGTGCAAGAATCCTACATATGAACTGAAATGTCTCCTTGACCCTGTAACCCGGGGCTCCTGGGGGAGGAGTATTCAGGAAGTAGCATTGTGGGGGTGCCTGTGTGTCTCTGCCTGTTCTGCTCCTTGCCTGCCTTGCTGCTGATGCCCCTGGTTCCCTGCACTTCCCTGGCCAGTTTTCTCAGTACTTCCAGAACAGCTGCTGTCTCTTCACCATTGAGCTACAATGAGATCCCATGTAAGACTGGGGCCTCTAAGGCCCTGCCAGGCAGTCTGGATTATACTGATATTTTTCTCCCAGTGACTGTCATGCTGTGTTCTACAGCCTGACTGCTAGTGGCGGGGATAAATGGAATCCCAATTAGTCAGAAGTGACCCTGAATTGTAAAGTCATTCTTGCCATCACAAAAGCCTGGAAAGTGAGTACTGCTGACCGCATACCTTCAAGTCCTTGGGTGTCACTCACAACTCCCTGTGGGCCTGTGAGCAAACCTGTGGGCCTTGAGGACAAGGGACCTTGTTCTAAATGGCCAGCTGGAGAATAGCTGTAGGAAACTGCCCACTGAGACTTCCTGCTCATTTATTTCTGTTGTTTCCAAGCCTCTCTAGCATGTGCCTCATTGACATCAGCTCATGAGGACACAGGCAGGGTATCTGCTGCCAGCTGTAGCATTCTGTTAGGAATAGTTTGAGATAGAATGCACCCAGAGAAACTTCCAGAAAGCACTGGGTATACAAATGATAGAGCACAACCAAAAAAGAGAACACTCATTGTAAATCATAGGGAACTTTCTCATCAAACTTCCCCAGGTGAATTTTGGAAGGGGCCAGTAAATGAGTGCATTTCATAGATCTGAATTTAAAAATAAGTGTGACTCTGGCTCCTACCCAGAGTCTTCCTGCACTGATTCTTCTGCGAGGCTTTAGCCTTGACTTGGGTTCTGCTTTGTTCAGAACTAAGGAAACCATGTAATGACCTCTTAATTCTGGAAGCCCACAAAATCCAAAACTTAGAGAATCACACACAGCAGTGCAGACATCAGAACTGTCCAGTGTCTAGCCAGGTTAAGCTGCTGGGCAGTTATCAACTGGCAAAGATAACAGACCAAAAGCAGCTGAAGCAGAGGGAGGCCAGAACATCTGCAGCTGTATGAGCTAAGCACAGCTGGCCTTTGTGCTGAGCAGCTTCTGTAAGCCTACATTCTCATTTTCCCTAATAACGGTGGTCCTGAAGGAGTAAATATCAAGAGGCAGCATGGTACCCGCCCCCAGTATATGTCAGAGATATTCCCCAGAGCAGGGAACAGACATATAGTTAGGCATTTGCTCATTCTGGCCTGTAACCTAGGAGGAATGGTGGGCATTGCACAGCAATGCTGCTATATATTAGGACGTGGCCTATTGCTGAGGCGCTGGTGACCTGAAGTAGTGAGTTCAGGAACTGACGTGTACCAAGCTTGGGTCTCACCCACAGTGCAGGAGCATGACCTCCAGTGGAACATTGTCTCTGACAGCTTGCCCAGACTCTGTTGTTACCATAGATGGCAAAGTACCAAGTTTTACTCTGACGTGTTGTTTGGGTCTCAGGTTTTGCTCAGTTCCAAGAAGGGCAGGGTGCCTGAGTTAGTCCGCTGTTCGGACGCTTTCATTTCACAGAGCCTGTTATGTAATGCTCCATGAAGCTCCTAGAAACTCCAGCTGGGCATGTTTGTGTCCACTGTCCTTGCCTTAACAGTTCACCGCACCCCAGCAGAGATGGGAAGAACATGGTAGAAGAACAAACGCCTGTCTCCTGTTTTTCAACCTCCTCCCCACCTTGAGCAGTGGGCTAGACCAGCAGCTAGAACATCCACAAGCCCCAGTGCAGGAGAGCAGTACACAGGCACTAATGTCTTACGGGTCTCTTCTCCATCTCATTTGCTATGTGTGGCCTTGTCTTCTGGAAGGACTGGTGAGGAAATACTCTATTCTGGGTTTTTGTTTGTTTGTTTTAAAGAGTATTCATTCAATAATAAAAGGAAGAGTAAATGTTTGGTCCAGAATCTCTTTAAATTACACTCCCTGTCATTTATCAACCTAGGATGTAAATCAGAAGAAAGAGAAGTGGATGGCCTGACCTTCCCCTCATCCCATGACTTCCCTAATAAGCAACTCAAGTGTTATCCAGACAATGACTACCTGGAAAAGCTAACCCCCAGGTTAGGGATATGGGCCTTGTTAGGAACCTCTGCGCACACACTTACATCCATTTGAAACAGATCCATCCCTGTGGCAAGAACCAAAAGCTTGTTGACATGGTAAGCCTCTGGCAGCCCATGACTTCAGGCTCCTTAAAGGCCACAGTTCTTTGGAGGTCCCGTCAAATAATTTCATTTCCCCTACTAGAATACAAAGAATGGCCCTCATGTGGTGGGCTTACTTCTGTAACTGAACATCAGACATGCAGGCAAACAGTGAGATGACCCAGAAAGCTGGTGACAGCAAGTAAGAACAATGTCATTCCTTGTCCAAACCGGGACACCTGGGAGAAAGATCACTGTGTATCACTAATCCTGCAGGGACAGCCAGTGTAAACAGGATGCATGGATATGCTAACAAGAGCACACACTCTTGCATCTGCTTTCTCTGTCCCTAAGAGCAAAGATAACAACATTAATTAAAGCTGTGATGTGGGATATGAGGAAGGGAGTATATTTGTTCTTTTTTTTTTTTTCTGTTGCTGATAATTGTACCTGAAGATTGACAGGCAGTGAGTTCTACCAATGAGCTCCATCCCCAACCCTGTTCATTACTCTTGCCAGGAGCAACAGAGGGACAAGTTTTGTCTCACCACCTCTGTCCTCATTAAGAATGTCTCAGTGTCTAACTCAGGGCTTAGAGACAGAATGGACAGCTATGGCGAGGCTGCAATGTGGCACAGAGAATGGCTGAGTGCATTGCACAGTTGGAGAAGCTGTCCAGCATTGGCATACCCAGAGGCCCTGATGCTCTTCTTGCCCTCTACAGTGCAGGACAATGAGAATAGATAGCTGATCACTTGCCCTCTGAGAAGAGGCCTCAGGCTGGAATTCCATAGGAGATTCATTAATTGATAGCTGAAAGGTATTTTGTTGTGTTTATTGCCTTTCAAATCCCCTGTTGAGTGTAGCCTTGTTGAGAAAGCGAGAAATCTTTAAAATGTGCTTCTGAAACTGAGTGTGTGGAAGCACAGGACAAATTCCATGTGTCTTCCTAGAAATTCATGATCACCTTGGGAAAAACATTTTTAGGTTAAAATAAACAGAAATATATTTAGAGCAATATATGCCATCTATTTAAGTATCTATAGGACACTTCAGAGAAATATTCAAGTCTAGCCTCAAATCCCCAAGAGGAGGATTGTGTCTGAGCTAATTCATAACAGGGCCCAGTGTGACAGGCTCTACTCTGTCAGCCTTAGCTCTGGTGAGCACCATGCTATTTTGGTTGCATCCCAAAAGTGACTTCAGATTTTAATTTTCAAATTGATCTCTGTTTTGACATCATTGTCTCTGGTATTTCGTTTGTTTGGTACTTTGTTTTGTCTCTGAATCGGGTCTTGCTGTAGAGCCCAGACTGGCTTCACATTCACAGATGCCCTACCTTTGCCTAATGCTGAGATTGTGAACATGTACTGTACACACAGCCTGGGCTCTTTCTTACTAGTCAAATAAATTATGCCTTCGGTGAACATGGCTTGTCTCACATCTCATTAAAATCTGTTTTAGATGCTGAGCAAAATTGCTCATACTTGTAATCCAAGCATTCAGGAGGCTGAAGCAGGATTCCCAGGAGTTTGAGGTCAGCCTACAACATAACAAGTTGTAGGTTATTCTGAGGCTGTAATGAGAAACCTTGCCAGAGAGGAAACATTCTAAATTTCTAAGTTTGGGGGGGGGTAATTTTGGTTTTTTTTTGGCTTTCTGTGACAATCTTGCTTTATATGGTGTGGCCACCCTCAAAACACTGTGTATCCCAGGCTGGCAGACTGGTAAGGTTTTTCTGCTTCCTTGGCCTTCTGGATACAGGAATTATAGGTATGCATCACCACATCCAGCCTAGATTTAAGTTTTCTGATTTCCTAAAGATCACTCATATTTCTTTCTGTTTTTTAAAATATGATTATATTTGTGTGTGTATCACACAGACTCATGCTACAAGCTTGCATTTAAAGATCAGAGGGCAGCATGCAAGATCTCTTCTTTCCTCCAATCCTGTAAGTCTAAAGGAGTAAACTCAGGTTGTCAGGCTTGGCAACTGCCTTTACATACAGAGCCGCCTCCGCAACACCACACATTTCTTATTAAGGTTACCTCCTGGTGTGGTTTTGGTTACTGTGACAGTTGGTACAATGCTAACTTTTATCGTGTGAGCAGGGTAGATCACTGCAGTTCTGGCTTCGGTGTGTGACATGAAAGGGCATGCTCATCAGAGCAAGGATATGCCTTCCAAAAAATGAAAAGTAAAACAAAACAAGTTATGTTCTCTTAAATGAAATGCATAGAGCAGTGCCTGACACAAAGCAAGTGGGACTTTCCTCACGATGGACAGTAATGGTACCGTCACAGTGCTTTGGAGGCACATTTGCCACTTGCCCAGGAAATGTCCTGCCTGGCTGGCTTTACTAACCTCCAGGAAGTGAGCAGCAGCACTCTACCCTGAGCTTCCCCTCTAACTTCCAGTGTCTATGCTCTGCCTTCTCACCCAGCCCACACCAGCTGGAAGTACAAGGGCTTTTGCTGAGCAGAAAACCACAGCCCTAGAGAAGACAAGAACCAACCCAACAGTCATTCCTCAAGTTCAACTCCTTCCCCCCAAAAAAGAAACCGCACATTCAAAGCCACATGGCCTCAGTTTAATCATACAGAGCTATGATAGGCTCTAACAGGTGGAGAAAAGCCTTCAAGAGTCCTATAAAGTTAGGGCTTAGGACGCTATGACACACATCGTGACTGAGATGGGTCGTGCACATAATAGCACTTAACAAGAACTTGCCATGTACTTCCCTGTGTTTGGGCTCTAGGAACAGCTGGAATGGTTGCTAAGTGCTCCCCATACTTGTCATCTTCTTTGAGTCCCTCTTACTCCATGAAACAAGGAAGAAGTAGCAGGAGCAGGTTTAGGATTCCTGGCAGAGCAGATCCATTCCAAAGGCAGGTCTCTCTACACTCCCCATCCTCCAGCTGTTGAGCACAGCTCTTCTGCCCTTGAGTCTCAGATGCGATGGAGGGTGATTGCATATCACTTTTGAAGAGTTAACAGGAAAGACCTCAAAGACTAAGATCTGTTCTGTTTTCTTGGATCCTCTGCTTCATCTTCAGCAGCCTCTTTGTCTATGTTTTAATTCACCCACCTACTTGGAGTTGAATAATCTGTATTTTTCTGATAGACTCTAATGCCAACTTCCAAACCTTATAAGAAAAAAAAGTGTGATCCATTTTAATGGCCATTTTATGCACAGTAATTGTCTGGCCTGGCTGTGGAAGTCAGTTGTGGTTCTGAGGAGGCTGTAAATTGAGGCTGTTAATTGCACTTCCTTACTTCCCTTAACCTGCAGCCCAGGTGGTAGCATGCTGTGTCTTCAGTGCTGCAGCCTTAATTCCACTAGCCTCCTGTGTGTGCTGATGACGTGAACAGGCCTGAAAAATGCAAAAGGACAGTTGGATGTACATTTGTGGGCTCAGCTCTGTAGCACTCATTCAGATAGCTGTTTGGAATTCCCTCCCTGTGTGAACTCAGTGCTTCACTTTCCTCTTCTGTAATTGCTCTGGGTTAATCCCTATAACGCTGGATTATGGCATAAAACCCTCTGCTCAGCCATTTTTGAACTGTTTGGTTCTGTTCAACAGTCAGTGGACGTTCTTGTTCCAGGAAGTAATCATCCTATTGCTGTTTTTATCAGCTTGCCTTCATTGGAGCTGTATTTCTACACTTAGTCACAGCAGATCTAGGATTCACAGTAACCAGCATAGAATCTTACGGTCACAGGCTGCAAAACACCATTTTCAGTTACCAAATAACAATTGTGCATCATAGCGATGAGGTAGATATGTTCTGAGTAATATGTCATTAGCCCATGTTATTACTGTGAGGGCATCAGAGAGTGGGTTTGTAGCCACTAGGCAATATGATGTTAAAAGGCCACCATCATGTAGGACATGTGTCTTTGGTCAGAACATGATTATGTGGTAGGTGGTGGTACTAACTGGACACTACCCACTTGCCTGTTCTGTCTTAGAGCCCTGACACTATAGAGGAGCCTCACTAGCACACTGACATCACAGCACAGGCACACGCTGGCTCAGAGACCTCACAGTGTACAGAGGCATCCACAAAGGACTGAGAGATGCCAGTACTTTCACAGCAGAAGCTGAGTGCCTGTTAAGCTGGATGTGGTAGCTAGCGCACACCTTTAATACCTCTGTGAGTTGAAGGCCAACCTGGTCTACAATAGTGAGTTCCAAGGTGGCCAGGACCCTGTCTCACAAAACCAAAAAGAAGAAAAGAAAGGTTCCTGTTACTGCTCCAAAATCAGCTAAGTATAAAACAAGCTTCCACCCAGCTGACCCACTTTAGCTGCTAAATAATGTCACATGTATTTAACCTAGCTCAGGTATGTAGACATTTCAAAAAAAAATTAGTGATTTGATTACTCCGTTTAAAAAAAATATTTGTATTTTACCTTTCTGAAAACTATATGATAGTGAGTCCATAGGTCTGTTTTGTATGAAAAGGACCCACAATAGCCATGCTTTTGGCTTTGAAGGAGTAAGAGTTTATTAAGTATATAGCAATCAGTAGTAAGAAAATAAAACATTAGAAATACAGTTCAGAAATCAGATCAGATCCAACATGCAGCAGAAACTGATGGAGGAAGTTCCTACACCAGAACACCAGAATCTGTGCTGGAGGAGGTTCAAGGCAGTGTTCGCCGAGGCGAGACTTCTAATTTGCCATCGGCCATCAGCATTTTTATGTTCGTGTCATGGGATAAGCAGTAGCAGAGTTGCTTTGGGAAGGTGCTTGGAAATGATTTACCTCCCAGCTGTGTTCAAGGACATGCGGTTTTTTTCTCACAAGCTGCTCTCCTGTTCCTGAGCACTGGTTTCTGTTCTCCTTTATGTTTCTCATAGGGCTCGGTAGACAAGGGGCCTTTGAGGACACACTGACATAAACATGCTTTGGTCTGAAATTGGACAGGGGCAACCCAGCCTCCAGAGCCAGCTTGTCAGTGAGTTAAACAGCACCAAACATTTTACTAATAGATTTTACAAATTTATTAATATGTACTTTTTTCCAACTTACTAATATATATCACAAATATTCAGGCTTGAGAAAAGCACTGGTTTTTCTCTTAACACATTTGGTTCAGGACACCAGCAGTTATTTCAGGTGTCAAGGTGGGAACTCCCAATCTACTCCTTGGTTCCACTCACTAGAATTATGAAATGATTACTCAGAAATCCAGACAATGAATGGATAGATGAGAAAAAGCAATTTAAAAAATTTAAAAAACCCTACCCAGATAATCACAGACTGAACGAGGTCCCAGCCATGAACAGTGCTCACAGTTCTGCTTTTGAGAAATGCACCGTCCCAAGTCTCATCCACCTGGTGTTCTCTGTGCTGATGACAAGACCACAAACAAAGAAATAAACTTACCATTGTTATTTCATTCGAAATGATTCTAAAGCACTCATTGCTGGCAGCTAAAGCCACCTGCATTGATACTCATTTCCACACTCTGTACTTAGCTAATGTATCCATTAAGTTACCTAAGTGGGTGTTTGATAGCAAGGATAAGACAAATGTGTGGAAAAAATGGGAATTCGGGAGACCATCTGCAGCTGCCACCATTGGTGGGAGCAAACTACACTGACTGTGTTCCTCGCTAACAACATACTCCCTTCCCCTGGACCCCCTCTTTAAGCTAGAGCATTAAGGCAGGAAAAGGACCTGTGTGATGGCGCATACCTTTAATCCCAGCACTGAGGCCAGGGGCAGGCGGATCTCTGAGTTTGTGACTAGCCTGGTCTACAAAGCAAGTTTCAGGACAGCCAGGGATACACAGAGAAATCCTGTCTCATAGGGAGGGTGAAGAGAAGCCTTGAGAGAGTCTGGATTCTGACACATGACCACTCTGGGTAGCAGCCCTGGCCTTTGGGAGTGTGCTCTCATTTGTCTTTGTAAAGAGCAATTTCTTGCCCCAGATGGTCCATAGAGAGTGTCCCAGTGCTGAAATCCAGACAGACGTCCTAATGCTCAGCACTTTCTTCCCTGGTTCTGTTTGTTCCTTAAAGTATTGCCCAGGAAGTGTCTTTAGTGGGAAACCATGACAACGACTCTTTGTTTTAGAAAAGGGACAGCCATGCATTGCTGGTCCAGCATCTGAGGAAGTGGGGGCATTGGGATACCAACAGAGACACTTAATTAAAAAGGACACAACAGAAGAAAAGAGACAGGACAGATGGAGCAGGAGCAGCAAACACAAACTGACAACCCCAGCATAGACAGCACAGGCTGCTTGCTCCCTGTACAGGAACAAATTCCCATGGGGTAAGAGCTCTACACATGAATGGCTCTGCAGTTGGCAGCCAGGGAGCCTGGTTGATAGCCTTGCCAGCTCCAAATACCAAAACTGGCCATGGTGACATTTGAGAGAAATGTGACGGTCTCACTAACCTCCCATTGCAAGGAGCTTAGGGGGCGGATATTAAGGGAACTAGCAAGAGCACATGGGGATGAACTTTGTCCTGTAGCACAGTTTCCAGAGGCACCAACCTGCCATGGCAAGCACCTGCGTGTAGTTGTTAGAATGAAGCCAGGCTGATGGGCACACATCTATAATTCCAGAACCTGGGAGGCTAAGTCAGAGGATGGCCAAACTAAGGCTGGCCTAAATTATATAGCAAGACTCTCTCTCAAACCAAATTAGCTGACAGAGTCCAACAGTTCTTGACCTGTATCTCTTCTTTGCTTTCAGGTCCATATTGGCCAGCTATATTCAACTGACAAGCTTATCATTGAGAATCAAGAGAAGCCCAGGACATAGGAGCCCAACACTTGGAAGCAGCCTCCAGCAGAAGAACTGACCACCTTCAGCATCCATTCTGTATGGTGTGGAAACTCCCAATACTGGCAGAACATAGCCTCTTGCTCTGCCTGCCTTGTAGGAGCTGATAAACTGGGTCACATTTGCATCCTGTCACAGCCATAATGTGAAGAAATGGCTGTGACTCCTCAATCCAGGCATTAGAATGAAGAGCCAGAGGCCACTCAGAATATGTATTGTCGTGTCTCCTCTCCATCCTCCCATCTTACAGATTGTGTCTTAGTCCTTAAAAATAAACAGAATTATCTCCCTATCCTTTTGTACCAAATAAACCCATTATAATGAATGTGCATTTATTTCCTGACAAGACTGGGACTGTAGAAGTGGGAACCCAAAAGGAAGGCCCCACCATCGGCTGAAGATTGCCTTAGTGAAGGCAAATCCAGGCACCGGTTCAGACGCAGGCAATAAGGACGTGGATCGAGATGAGCACAGGTACAGCCCATCACTCAGATCTACAAGTTCAGAATACTAAGCCTCTCCGCAACCTATGCACATTGGGATCCTAGTTCTGGCAGTCCCCGGGGGAGGCCATGAACGCTGAAGTCCAGGAAGTGCCATGTGTAGTTGTGCAGCCCAGGTTCGATGGACACTGGGGACACCGGGAGTGCCTTATGAATGTACATTACCTATTTCGCTTAGCACCTTAGAATCATCATCATGGAATAAAATGTCCAGGGATCGAAATGTTTAAAGTACAGTTCTTGGGTACAGGGGAGATGACTCAGTGCTTACAAGTACATTTTGATCTTGTAGAGGACCCAGGTTCTAGTCCCAGTACTGGGCATGGTGGCTGCCAACCATCTGTAACTCCAGTTCCAAGGATCTGATGCCCTGTTCAGACTACTGCCGTCACCAGGTATACACATGTGCCAGAGAATACTCATAAAAAATAAACCTTAAAATTACTTTTTAAAAATAATAAAAATACCATTTTCTGGGTGACTCTAACGATCAGCTGGCCAGCAGCAACCAGGTATTAAAGATGTCATATGTTGTAGAAATCCATTCCTTCCAAACACAAGACATACTACATAACTTTCTGCTGGGCGTTTCTAGAGACCTATCCCACTGGAAGAATTTCTTCTCAGACCTGAGTAGACTGGATTCACGTCAGAGTTGGAGCAGGCATGAGAGTAGTGAAGGTCCTACAGTAGCTAGACAGGGTGTCACTAATTCTTGTGGCATTCATGTGGATTGAGTACAAGCAGTCTGTCACCCTACCTTAAAAATCATGGAAGCTGGGTTAGGGATGTGACTCCCATCTGCAGTGCAGTGCTTGTCACACAAGCCTGAGGACCGGAGTTAATATTCGCAGCACCCATGTAAAAAGCTGGGCACACCAGCATGGTAACCCTGGAGGAGGAGGGGCAGACAGGCAAATCCTGGGAGCTCACGGGCCAGCCAGTGTAGCCAAAGTGGTTGACTCTAGATTCAGTTCATCCAGCATTGAGGTGAAGAGTGATTGAGGAAGATGCCCAGTGACATCGACCTCTGGCCTCCACATGCATGCACACTTGTGTGTGTACCCACATGAACATATACACATGTGTGCACCACACATGAAGTCATGGGTGAGCCATGTGTAAGGTTGCACATTTGTAATCCTTGAAGGCTGAAACAGGAGCACTGAGTTTGAGGTAGTTTTACATAAAAATTCTAAGTGAGCACAGACTACATATAACCTGTTCACGCTGGTGTCTGTGCAGTATAGATTCTGTCACGGTGAAATGATATCCACAGACATTCTATTTTGCAATACAACTTTGTTTTTTTTTAAACTAGTGTGTAAAGTAATGAGTTTCGTCTTAGTTTCTTGCTGTGAAGACACATAATGATCACAGCAACTCCTTTTCTCTTCTTTTTCTTTCCCCAAAACAGGGTTTCTCCGTGTAACCCTGGCTGTCCTGGAACTCTGTGGATCAAGCTGGCCTCAAACTCAGAGCTCCACCTGCCTCTGCTTCCTGAGTGCCGGGATTAAAGGTGTGTGCCAACACTGCCCAACTACATGGAACTCTTAACAAGGAAAGCATTTAAATGGGGCTTGCTTACAGTTTCAGAGGTTTTTTTCCATTGTTACCATGGTGGGGAGCATGGTGGCACACAAGCAGACATGAGAGTAATTAAGATTTCTACATCTGGACCTGCAGGCAACAGAAAAAGAGAGAAACACTGGTACTAGCTCGGGCATTTGAAACTTCAAAGCCCACCTCCAGTGACACACTTCCTCCAACAAGGTCACACCTAATCCTCTCAAGTAGTGCCACTCACTGATGACCAGGCACTCAAATATATGAGCCTATGGGGCCATTCTTACTCAATGCATCACAGGTTTCATACCTGTGTGCCATACTTTGTTCTCATTCATCCAGTTCTGCAACTCTTGATCTCAGAATTAAGTCTTGTACACCTGTAAGTAGTAAAGATCATCGGAAGTCTTGAATCTCATAGCACTGGGTCCACTCCCAGGAGCTGAGGTATTCAAGAAGCAGAGCATGCAGCCTGGGTGAGCGAACATGATATGAGAAGTGTGTTCTCACCTTTCAGCTGACGTGTGGAGCAGTGTCATCCAGCCCTGGTGGAGGTGGTGGAGATGGCACTTGCTGTTTACACCGAGCATCGATAAAATGGTCACTCACCATCTAACAGCAATGCTATGGGCAGTGCTCTCAATTTAAGTATCTTTCATCCCCCTGAAAGTGTCACATTGAAAGCAGAATGGCAGCTCCATGGGAGACTCCCCCCACGGGATCGCTTCCACAGGCAGTCCTGGAATAAACCTGGCTTGTTCTGCAAACCATTCACAGCTGGCTGCTTTTGTGTTAATTAAACCTCATAAATGGGTTTGGACATGCCCACGGCTTGATAATACAGAACTAATTCTTGTAACTTAGATCAAATTAACTCCATATTTGGGGATCTGTGCAAAAAAACAGGAGACTTGAGATAGAAAAGCCCACAAACAGGAGTCGGCTGAGCAGAACCTCATGTTAGGTGTCCTGCAAATACACAGGACTTCAACTTGATTCTAGGGCTTCAGAAAAAGTGGCATTTAACTGATGTTTGTATAATGCAGCCATATGCTTTCCTGATAGCCCCAACTGTACAACTTGGGTCAAGCGATGTGATGGAGAAGTTGTACCACTTGCCTGGGCCATCTCAACTTTCCCAGAGTATGCGACTTCTCTCAAGGTACCAGGGGTAACTCAGTGTCAGCAGCTGCAGATGAAAAATGCCACCAAAAGTTTACCGCTCCAGAGGCAAAAATCACTTACAAAGCAGCTGTTTCCTAGACCTGCAGATGGTATTGCTAGGCCTATCTGGCTCTTTAACTCTGGTTCTAGAGCAGTGGTATGTAGACAGGTGTGAGCTATGTTGTTCTGATGGCCCTTGTGGTCTAGATGGTGGAGCAAGAGAGCTTCCTTGGGCTGTGACATAGATTGATTTGCATACATGCTGTCCTGCACTTTCAATCCTTCCCTCCTTAGCCACACCCAACACTGAAAGCCTATTATTTCCAAGGACTGGAAATGTTGCTCTTATTTTTTCCAGTGCTGCAGGTGACCCTCTGCGTGCTAGGGAAGTGCTCTGTCATGGAGCTGTAGCATTGTGTATCGTGCCATAAAACAGTTTGAAAAACCACAGGGACAGTTTACCTGTAGAACAGATATGCACCTGTAGGGAGAGCTGCCTACAGAGAATGTTTTCTTTTTGGTTGGTTGTTTGGGTTTGGGTTTGGGTTTGGTTTGTTTTTGTTTCTCTTCAAGACAGGGTTTCTCTGTGTAGCCCCAGCTGTCCTGGAACTCCCTTTGTAGACCAGGCTGGCCTCGAACTCATAGAGATCCAGCTGCCCCTGCCTCCAAATACTAGGATTAAAGCCATATGCCACCACTGCTTGGAGAGAGAATGTTTTCTATGTTTAACAAAAGAGGGTACATTTTTTTCAATGGTTGTGGAAGATTGAGCTACATGTCGGCCTCCTATTCTCTGAGGAGCACACAGTCTGCTCTCCATTCATCCAAGTTTTCACACCCATGAGTCTACTGACCACAGAGCCAAAACACGGTGTGGTTTTGTGGGGCTTGTTATTTTGATTTGGTTTTCAGGAGTGTTTTTGAGACAGGGTTTCTCTGTGTAGCTTTGGAGCCTGCCCTGGAACTTGTTCTGTAGACCAGGCTGGCCTTGAGCTCAGAGATCCACCTGCCTCTGCCTCGTGAGTGCTGGGACTAAAGATATGTGCCACGACTGCCCAGCTGGGTGTGTAAGTTCTATGCAAATACAATGCTTTTTTATGTAAAAAATGACATTGTAGATTCTGCTCCTAGAATCAGTGCCCTGCAAATACCAAGGGACAGTTGTACTTCATACCAACTGCTATTGCCTTCTAGATTAAAGGACATCTTAGGTATTGGGTCCAGGACACAGAGAAACAATAAATGGGGCCTCCTGAAACTGAAAAGCTTCTGTAAAGCAAAGGACACGGTCAACAAGACAAAACGACAGCCTACAGAATGGGAAAAGATCACCAACCCCACATCAGACAGAGGACCGATCTCCAAAATATACAAAGAACTCAAGAAATTGGTCATCAAAAGAACAAATAATCCAATAAAAAAAATGGAGTACAGACCTGAACAGAGAACTCTCAACAGAGGAATCTAAAATGGCTGAAAGACACTTAAGGAAATGCTCAACATCCTTAGCCATCAGAGAAATGCAAATCAAAACAACTCTGAGATTCCATCATACACCTGTAAAAATGGCCAAGATCAAAAACACTGATGACAACTTATGCTGGAGAGGTTGTGGGGTAAAGGGAACACTCCTGCATTGCTGGTGGGAGTGCAAGCTAGTACAGCCCCTTTGGATATCAGTATGGCAATTTCTCAGAAAATTAGGAAACAACCTTCCTCAAGACCCAGCAATACCACTTTTGGGTATATACCCAAAGGATGCTCAATTGTACCACAAGGATATGCGCTCAACTATGTTCATAGCAGCATTGTTTGTCATAGCCAGAACCTGGAAACAACCTCAATGTCCCTCGACTGAAGAATGGATAAGGAAAATATAGTACATTTACATAATTGAGTACTACATAGCAGAAAAAATAATGACATCTTGAAATTTGTAGGCAAATGGATGGATCTAGAAAACATCATATTGAGTAAGGTAACCCAGACCCAGAAAGACAAATATCATATGTACTCACTCAAAAGTGGTTTTTAAACATAAAGCAAAGAGAACCAGCCTACAAATCACAATCATAGAGAACCTAGACAACAATGAGGACCCTAAGAGAGACATACATGGATCTAATCTACATGGGAAGTAGAAAAAGACAAGATCTCCTAAGTAAATTGGGAGCATGGGGACCATGAAAGAGGGTTGAAGGGGAGGGGAGAAAAAGGAAGGGGAACAAAGAAAAATGTATAGCCCAGTAAAATCAATAAAAAATTAAAAATAAAGTCAAAAGGAAGATAAGGCCCCCAAAAATAGTAGGTGGAAGTGTCTTATACTCTGTATAATGTTCCCTGAATTTGGGAGCTCTTTTTTCGGGAGGAGTTAACTCACAGTCAAGAAGACCCTTAAGAAATATTACCTAAATCCAGATGACCCCACACACACCCAGCCCTGGCGATGAATGCTGGGATCCTGGGCAAGTGCTTTGCTGCTAAGCCACAACCCAGCCACATATGATCAAACCTTAACAAGACAACCATAAGCTCTGTTTGAGGAAAATTTGTGAATGTCTTGTTCCAACCACCAAAGTAAAGGTGTTATAGAATATTATTTTAAGATGTGTTACATTGGTTTATACTGTGGAATATTTAATGATGCAAAGATGTGCTATATTCCTTTATGTTGTATTTGTTTAACTCTGATGTGTTAATTTGCCTGTATAAAACATCTGGTTGGGCTAATAAAGAACTGAACGGCCAATAATAGCAAGGCAGGAGAAAGGATATGTGGGGCTGGCAGGCAGAGAAAATAAATAGGAGAAATCTGGGTGGAGAGATGGAGGAGCAAGTCACCCAGTCACCCAGCTACACAGCAAGCTACAGAGAAAGAAGTAAAGAAAGGTATACAGAAATAGAGAAAGATAAAAGCCCAGAGGCAAAAGATAGACAGAATAATTTAATAAAAGCTGGCTAGAAACAAGCTAGGCTAAGGCCGGCCATTTGTAGGTAATAATAAATCTCCATGCATGTAATTTGTTTGGGAGCTGTGTGGTAGGTCCCACAAAGAGCCAAAAGAGTCAAAAACAACTACATACAGGTCAGAAGCTATGTGGATCAACTGGGTCACTGTAATAAATGCATCTGGCAAGGTCATATGACGAAGCTGGCAAAGCTAATTCAGGTGCACATCATTCAAAACAAAAGAGGCAGCCAACAGGAAGCCCTCTGCACATCCTGCATCCACATGCCTCACTGCTAACCAAGTCTTTGCCAGTTGTTATAAAACGTACTTGGTAGTGGAGACTGTGCTTGACAATGAAGCTGACCCTCCCCCACCTCCTGTCTAAAAGTCTGCCTAGAATCTATGCGGACAGTGGCTCATCTACCCCTGAAAACCATAAGATCCTCCTTTTTCAATCTTTGAAGCTTTATTAGTACTTCAGGGAGCCATTGATGAAAATTGCTTCTCAAAAAAATATCCATGTGCAGAGGTCAATGGATGTTGTGCTTTTGTTCAGGAACTCAGTTTCAAGTCCAGAGACCCTTCAGAGAGAACCAGAAGGAGAACATTCAGTGATGAATTTGGCTGTTCCTTATCTAAGGGGATTGTTGCCACCACTGTGCCGACAGCAAACAAAGTCAGTGTCTCGGTCTTGAAATTGGGTTGCATGAGTTGTCAACACAAATAGACCTGAAATTGCACATGTTGGAACTTTTGCAACCAAATGGTCTTGACTGAATAAGTCTATGGTGACCACAGTATGGCCCATGTGAGTTACTAGGCACCTGCCTGCACTTCCCCAGGGAATCAAGGCTTCCAGGAACAACTGGTTCTACAGGAAACAGCTTCTAAGAAAAATCTGGTTCTTTCTACCAGAATGCTAAGCTTTCTCAGAAACTTCCCATAATTAGCCCATCATTCAAAAATTTCTTTGTCTCTTAAATGTCTTCAAAGCATTTCACTAGAACTTCCAATCTATTACCTAGGAAACTCACGTGACTTCACCTGTCTAGGATTAGTGTCAATATGATCAGCTCTTATTTTTGAAGAGTTAATGCACATCTCATTTATGTATGTCTAATATACACAATATTAAAGACATATGATCAAGAACTATAATGTAAAAGGTAGGAACCTGATCAATAGTTGCTAATGTGTTCTTCCATTGAAATTCTAGTAGGTATTAAAATATTTCAAGCACAGCCTTACATTTTCTTGCAGCTTTATACAAATAAAATTATACTGTGCCAGCCAGGTGTGGTGGCACATGCCCTCAATCCTAGCAGAGGCAAAGACAAGCGGATTTCAGAGTTCAAGGCCAGTCTGGTCTACATAGTGAGTTCCAAGACATCCAGAGCTAAAAAGTAAAACCTTGTCTCAAAAGTAAATAAACAAATAATATAAAAATAAAAATCTGAGGTACATGCCTTTAATCCCAGCACCTGGAAAATAAAGGCAGACAGATATCTTTGAGTTCAAGGCCATTCAGGGCTCCATAGGAAGACACCCCTCCCAGTCTCCCAACAAAAAAATAAATCATGAGCCAGCGACAGTTTTCAACCTGTGGGTCTCAGCCCTTTGTGGGTCAAGCAACACTTTCACAGGAGTTGCATATCAGATATCAGATATTTACATTATGATTCATAACAGCAGTAAAACTACAGTTATGAAGGAGCAATGAGAATAATTTTATGGTTGGAGTCACCACAACATGAGGAACCATATTAAAGGGTCACAGCGTTAGGAAGGCTGAGAACCACTGAGATAGAGAGATGGCTCAGCAGTTGAGAGCACTGCCTTCTCTTCCATAGGGCCTGGCACCGACAGGTGGCTCATACCTGTTTGTGACTCCAGTTCTAAGGGACCCACCTCCCTCCCTATTCCGACCTCCATAAGCGCTACATGTATGTGATGCACAGACATAGTGCAGGCAGAACACTTGTTCCCATAAAAAAAATAAACAAATCTTTAAAAATAGGTAAATCTTTTTAAAGAAAATTGGAGGCAGGGAATGGGGTGTTCTGAGAGTTATAGCAATAGTAGACAGTCACCAGGATAGGACAGCCTCATGGAATGAATGTTCTTTGTAGGAAGACTCTGAGTCCGGGGGACACTGGTCTTCTCAGAGCCCTCGCTGCTGGGGCCTCTGCTCCTTCCATGGGGAGTCTGAATTTCTAGCTCCATAAGTCTGCAATTCTCAAAATGAGGGGTGCTACACTTGAAGGCCTCTTTACAGATATTAGCATGAAATCCTCAAGGCATACAACAGCAGCAGTGTCTCATCTCCATGAAAGCTGGGTTCTGTTGGGAACAGACTATACCTGTCACCTCGACCCATATCCGAAGATCAACCCCTGGGATCAACTACACAGAGGATTCAGACATGGAAGTAGCATGAATTCTAATTGGTCTTAATAATAAAAACTCAGAGTCAGCTATCTGGGGGTGAAAGCTGAAGGATCAGAGAAGCAGAGAGGCAGCCACTAGAGTTCTTACCACTACCAATGCTCAGGCCAAAGGGGACATCCTGTCCCTACAAAACCTCAGACTGCATGTTCAACTGCTCCTCAGACTGCATCTGAGCTCCTGTCTCCTCCCAACTTATATTCCTCTCTCAGCCCAGCCAGAACACTCCTGTTTGCACCTCCCTGGTGCTGTGATTCAAAGCATGTGATCCCAAGAGCTGGAATCACCTTTGTGTGAGCTCTGTTTCTCTTTTAGACTGGATCAATTTTGTGTAGCCCAGGGTGGCCTTGAACTAACAGATCCATCTGCCTCTGTCTCCCCGAGTCCTGGGATTAAAGGTGTGTGTCACCACCACCTGGCCTCTGTGGCTAACTAGTGGCTTAGTTCTGCACAGTTAATATCACTACACATGGACTCAGCAAAGGACTTCCTATGAGAAGCCTTAACTTCTCGGATTTCTCAGCATCCCCTGTGGTGTGGAAAGTCCTTCTGTATATGTGTTTCTTTTGTTAGTTAATGAATAAAGAATATGCCTTGGCCTGTG